>CAUYPK010063339.1:0-17780 GCA_963574355.1 Loris lydekkerianus
CCACACTCACATACCCCCTCACATGCCCCCACCACACTCACACACCACTCACACACACCACACTCCCACCCCTGATCACATTCGCACACCCCCTCACATGCCCCCACCACACCCACATACCCCCTCACATGCCCCCACCACACTCACACACCCCCTCACATGCCCCTACCATGCTCACACACCCCTTACATACCCCCACCACACTTGCACACCCACCCACATGCCCCAGCACGCTCACACACCCCTCACACACCCCCACACACTCACACACCCCCAGTGCACACATACATGTGCAACCTCTTTAGGGTCCTTTGAGCCATTACTTATCTTAAGCTTTTTTTCTCTCTTGTGAAGCACAAAGCGGTATTCTGATAAAAGGTTGGACTAAGCTTAATTTTCTCTAATAAAATATGATTTTTGCAGATAGCCAGGTAGAGTGTGTTTAATTTTCAGTCTCTGAAATTCAGACTCCCAATGCAGTCTCTCCACTGTGTGACAAGACTGTGAGGATTTGCATGCGTGACCCTCAGGGGCAACTTCCACATGTGCAGTTGGTGCTGGCTCATCAGGTCTTCCTGACCTTACTGCTGTAGGGCAGTGTGGTGACAGAGCCAGCAGCTCACCAGCAAAGGAGGAGGGCTGTTTTTAACAATACATGTACATTTCCCTACTTTTTTTTTTTTATTAAATCATAGCTGTGTACATTAATGCAATCGTGGGGTACAATGTGCTGGTTTTATATACAATTTGAAATATTTTCTTTTTTTTTTTCCTTTAAAGATATTTTATTATTAATACTTATAAAACATAATAGGGGTAATAGTGATACATCAATAACAAAATTATAAATCACGAAACAATAATTTGGGGGGTGTCATAATTTTATGTAATACATAATTTTATGTAATACAATACATAATTTTATGTAATACCTCACTAATATGGTACCTTGATTGATCATATTTTTCTGGCTCGCTTTGTTGCAAATTCATTTATGAGGTTATCAAAATTTAAACTTTTAGCAACTTCATTTTCAATCTATATAATTTGAAAATGACATCAGTCATTTTTGGCAAATATGAGATTGCAGATAACTAATCATTTTTAATTTTGAAAGATATTCCTGTGGATGCCACTGTTATTAGAGCTGTTAAGAGTACTTTTATAGGTGGTGATAACATTAGGGTAAATTTCTGATAAATTATTTCAAAATATATATTTCAGTACATCTAGAGCTGATCATTCTCATGAAATAGTTTTTCTAAAAGAATTTAACTCTTTATACAAATCAATTTTGTGGAAATCTAAATTAATTTTAAATGTAAATTTATATTAATACAATGACATTTTAATATTTTCTCTGACATTTCCTGTGACTTGCAGAGGTCACAGAGGAGATTGGAAGTGGCTTCCAGATTTATATATGATTCAAAATGACTGTTTACACGTTCTATCCATGTAGCTTCAATTATAAGGAAACATTAATTTAAAAATTATCTTCTTTGTTAATAACTGGTTCATCTAAACCTTCGAGGAATATAGTGTTCTTTATTTGTTGAAGTTGATGATTTTGAAATTTCTTTTTTATTTCGAAGCCTGTGTATACTTCTCACGTAATATTGCAGCAGTTTTCAAAACCTGAGATTCTAAACTCTTTGAAAAATGCTAACAACTCTGTGATACACTTTATCACAACACCCATGTGTATGCTTTTATTTTTTGATAATTAACTGACAGAGTAGACTGTCTGAGCTCTGGCTGTTCCTGTGCTCAGGATGGAGAGGTTTTTTCTTTTTGAGACAGAGCCTCACTTAGTCACCCTTGGTAGAGTGCCGTGGCATCTTAGCTCACACCTACCTCAAAATCTTGTGTTTTCATCAAACTGGTTAACATAGCCTTCACGGCATTTTCTTAGTTATTGTGTTAAGGCTCTTATGTTCTACCCCTAGTGAATTTCACATGTACCCTTGTAAGATGCACTGTAGGTGTGGTCCCACCAATTACCCTCCCTCCACCCATCCTCTTCCCTCCCCTCCCCTCCCTCTTGCCTTTCCCCTTCTTCCTGGGCTATAATTGGATTATAGCTTTCGTCATAAAGCTATAAATTGGTTTCATAGTAGGGTTGAGTAAATTGGATACTTTTTCTTTCATTCTTGAGATACTTTGCTAAGAAGAATAAGTTCTAGCTCTGTCCTAGTAGGGGTCTCTCTTTATTATGGAATATGGGTTATTTTAGGAAGTCAAAATCAGAGGGATAGAAGTGGGATGGAGACGGCACAAATGTCATCATAGGGTACATTTTAGAGAGCAGCTTGTTGGGGTTGGTCTATCTATTACATGCTCCTGTGACATAGTCGATATCAAGAAACCAAAGAATTACAACCATATTGACATTAGCCCAGTCAGTAACCCTAGAATGGCCTTTAAATGAAAGGAAGAGTTATACATCTCTCACTTTAAATTGAAAGCTTGAAATGATTAAGCTTAGTGGAGAAGGTGTGTCAAAAGCTAACACAGGCTGAAATCTAGGCCTCTTGCACCAATTAGCCACATTGTGAATGCAAAGGAAAATTTCTTTTTATTTTTTATTTTATTTTTAATTTTTTTTAATCTGATGGAGAAGCTGCAGCCAGAAGATCTGGCTGAGATCACTAAAAGTGGCTACAATAAACAATGGACTTTCAATGTAGACAAAACAGCCTTCTGTTGGAAAAGGATGCCATCTTTTGTAGCTAGAGAGGAGGAGTCAATGCCTGGCTTCAAAGCTTCAAAGGACAGGCTGAGTCTCTTGCTGGGGGCTAATATAACTGGTAACATTTAGCTGAAACCAGTGTTCATTTGCTGTTCAGAAAATCCCAGGGCCTTTAAGAATGCTAAATTAAATATTTCTGCATTCTATAAACAAAACAACAAAGCCTGGATGGTAGCACATATGTTTACAGAATGGTTTATTGAATATTGTAAGTGCAATCTTGAGACCAATCACTCAGAAAAAAAATTTATTTTAAAATATTACTCTTCATTGACAATTTACCTAATCACCCAAGAGTTCTGATGGAGATGTACAAAGAGATTAATGTTGTTTCCATGCCTTCTAACACAACATCCATTCTGTACCTATGGGTCAAGTAAAAATTTCAACTTGCAAGTCTTATTATTTAATAAATATATTTCACAAGACTATAGCTGCCATAGATAAGGATTCCTTTGATAGATCTGGGCAAAGCAAATTGAAAGCCTTTTGGAAAGGACTTACTATTCTAGATGCTATTTGGAATATTTGTGATTTATGAGAGGGGGTCAAAATGTCAACATTCACAGACATTTAGAGTAAGTTGATTCCAAACTTCAAGAATGAGCTTGAGTAGTTAATATATCAGTGGAGGAAGTTAATATATCAGTGGAGTAGTGAGGAAGTCACTATAGATGTGGTGGAAACAGCAAGATAACAAGAATGAGAAGTGGAGCCTGAAGATGGGACTGAATTTCTACAATGTCATGACAAAACTCAAATGGATGACGAATTGCTTCTTACGGATGAGGAAAAAAACAGTAGTTTCTTGAGATGGCATCTACTCCTGGTAAAGATTTTCTCAAATTACAGTCTGCACCCAAAGCAGACTCAAGGAATAGTTGATAAATCTACAGGAAGCATCATCATCAATGAGAAAGTGGCTCAGTTACTGAGCAGGGAAGACAAGTCACAGGGTGAAGAAGTAGGGACATTTAAAAATAAGTGAGCTTATTTTGCCTGGAAATGAAAAGCTTGAAAAGAGAGCATTTTTCATCCTGACATTTCCCCGGGATATAGCCTTGGCCTGGTATTGTTTTATTTCAAAGCTTGCCAGAATGAAAAACAAACAAAAGAAATGAACCAAAAACGAAAACTAAAGAAAAGAAAGAAATTTGGGCCCTAGAGATTAGATCCCCACCACCTGCAGCAGGGTCAGTTTCAGGTATCCTGGAGGTCCAGCCAGTAGGCCTGGATGCTTAGAATAAGGTCTCCAAGGCAAGTTCTCAAGTTGACTCACGGGGTACCCCAAAATAAAACAACATCTGTTTATATTTTGATCTCAACCTTTTAGATATTCCATTGTAAGGAATATTTTATAAGGTCCTTGAGTACTAGGTATGCAGGTCACAGGCCTTTGCAGCCACCATTTATAGAGAAGAACAGATTCTCCCATGGGCATGCTGCATAGCAGAGGTGCCTGATCAAACAGATGTGGGCCCCTGGCTGGAGGATTGCCTGCACCAAAGATTCTCTGCTTAGGGGAACCTTAAGCAGGCCTTGGAAATGTCTCCTTGGTCCACCTGTGAACTCTCTTGTTTTAGCAGTCTCTGCTAAGTGCACTGAGAAAGAACCCCACTTTCCATGTCTGGTCAGATTCCTCACCCTCCGTGGTTGCCCCTGGATATCTCATCAGCCCAACCAGCTGTCACCAGGACTTAAACTCCAATTAGGTCCATATAAACAGAATCACCCTCCCTCCCGATGCCCTATGTTTCCTCTTAGTAATCTTCCACCCTCTGACTCCACCAGCTCTTGTCCACACTGTGTTCAGAGCTGAGCCCACACACTCTCCCCTGCCAGGTCCTGTTTCACCTGTCCCGGTACTTCTCCCAATGGTCCTGAATAAAGTCTTCCATACCATGCTGTAACCAGTGCCACTGAATCTTTTTTCTTTAAAACCTGAAAAGTTGTGTGTGATCTCTTCTGGGTTTCAAGGCAGCTGCCTATTTGCTAAAATAGGGTTTAAGGCAGCTGTCTGCATCCTCAGTTCTCGGGGTGTTTCTGGCTAAAGAATGACCAGAGACCCCAAAGTAAAGCAAGCATGGAACAAGGTTTACTGAGGAAGATAAAGACAGGTTTATAGAGTAAGGGAAGGTACAGAGTAAGATACATCCCTAAAGTCTGATTATGTATTCATGCGTTTATTTGCCATCTGCATATCGTATCAATATCTTTGTCTATTTTTAACTGAGTTATTCATTTTTTACTGTTGAGTTCTGAAAATTTTTTCATATAGATACTTGTGCTTTCTGAACATGTAGTTTGCATGTATTTCTCAGTATGAGCTGAACTTTTCATTCTCTTCAAAGTCTTTGAAAACTAGAAGTTTTCGTTTATTTTACTGAAGTCTAATGTATCTAATTTTGTACTTCTGGCTCATTATATTAAGTCAAAGAACTCTTTGTCTAACCTTAGATCCAGAAGATTTTCTGTTTGTTTGTTTTTTTTTCCAGAAAGGTTTATAGTTTTTTTCCAGAAAGGTTTATATTTTACAGCTAACTCTATAACTCATTTTGAATTTATTGAAACTGAGGTAGAGGCTGGTATTTTTGCTAATGTTTTGTTAAGGATTTTTGGTGTGTAATATGCATATAATGAATATTAATATGTACTTTTCCTTATTTTCTTTCTTTTTTTATACTACCTTCAATTTTTATATCACAGTCATACCAGCTTCATTAAATGGATTGGGGAGTGTTCCCTTCCTTCTATTTTCTGGAAGAGGTAATGTGAAATGTTGATTCTTTTATAATACTGTGTATAATTCTGAACCTATCTGGGCCTTGAAATTTATTTGGAGAGAGATTTAAAATTATTAATAGTTACAGGCTTACATAAATTATCTATAGGGGTTCTTCCCTTATCTGTGCATTCCAAGATGCTCAATTGATCCCTGAAACTACGGATAATACCAAATTCTATAGATTATATTTTTCCTATGCAAACATAGGAAAAGTTTAATTCAGAAAATAGGTACTCAGGTATTAACGACACTAAAAAAGAATAATTATAACAATGTTATAAATGTTACATAAATGTGGTCTCGCTCTCAAAATATCTTATTGTACAGTACCACAAGTAACTAAAACTGCTGAAAGTGAACCCATGAATAAAGGGGATCCCTGTAGCTCCCACTGAGCGAGTTGTAGTTTTTTATTTTTAAGGAATTGATTTCTTCTAGGTTTCAAATTTATATGTGTAGAGTTGATCATAGTGTTACATTATTATCCTTTTGATGTCTGCAGGGTCTGCAGTGATACCCATTTCATTCTTTATATTAATAAACTGTCTTTTGGTCTTTGTAAGTCCTGCTAGAGGCTTATCAATTTTGTCAATATTTTCAAACAACTAGCTTTTTGCTGCATTGATTTTTCTGTGCACTTTCTTGTGTTTCTGTTTTCATGTTCACCTATTATTTTCTTTGTTGCTACTGTGACAGGCATTGTCTCTTTGATTTGATTCTAAGTTTGACTGTTGTTGGTGTATATGAAAGCTACTGATTTGCGTACATTGATTTTCTACCCCAGGACTTTGCTAAATTTATCAATTCCAGGAGTCTCTTGCTTGAATCTTTGGGGTTTTCTAGACATAAGATCATATTATCAGCAAAGAGAGATAGTTTTACTTCTTCTTTCTCCATTTGGATACCCTTCTTCTCCTTCTCCTGCCTGATTTTTCTGGCTTGGACTTCCCGCACTATGTTGAACAGAATGGAGATAGTGGGCAACCTTGTGTGGTTCCAGTTCTAAGCAGGAATGCTTTCACTTTTTCCCTGTTCAATCTGATGTTGGCTGTGGGATTGTCATATGTGGCCTTTATAATTTTGAAGTACGTCGCATCTATACCAATTTTGTTAAGAGTTCTTATCATAACAAGGTGCTGACTTTGTCAAATGATTTTTCTGTGTCTATTTAAAGAATTATATGGTCTTTGTTTTTACATCTATATATATGAGTGGTGAGTTACATTTCTAGATTTACATATGATTAAAATATTAATGCCGTTTTTCTCAGAACTAGAAAAAATAGTTCTACACTTCATATGGAACCAGAAAAGACCCTGAATTGCTAGTACAACCTTCCATAATAAGAACCAAGTGGGAGGTATCATTTTACCAGTCTTGAAGCTATACTACAAGGTTATAGCAACAAAAACAGTAAGGTACTGGCATAAAAACAAAGATATAGACCAGAGATGAACCCATCCTCATATTCCTATCTGATTTTTGACAAAGAACATAAAAATATACACTGGGGTCAAGAATCCCTATTCAATAAATGGTGCTGAGAAAACTGGATAGCCACATGTAAAACACTAATACAGAATCCACACCTCTCATCACTCACAAAAATTAACTCATGATGGGTAAAAGATTTAATTAAACCTAAGGCAGAAAATTATAAGAATTCTAGAAGGAAAATGTTGGAAAAACTCTTACAGATATCAGCCTAGGGAAAGAATTTATGACGAAGACCCCAAAAGCAATCACAGCAATATCAAAAATAAATAAATGGGCCCTGATCAAAATAAAAAGTTTCTGCACAGTCAAGGATACAGTCAATAAATAGACAACCTACAGAGTGAGAGAAAATATTTGAGTGCTATACATCTGATAAAAGGTTGAAAACCAGAATCTATTAAAAAAAACTCAAGCAAATGAGCAATGAAAAATCAAACAACCCCATTAAAAAGTAATCAAAAGACACTTTCAAACAGAAACTTTCAAATGAAGATAGTCTAATGGCCAACAGACACATTAAAAATAAAACCTCTCAACATCTCTAATCATCAGGGAAATGCAAATCAAAACCTCAGTAAGAATGGTGCATATCAAAAAGTCCCAAAACAAGTGCTGGCATGGCTACAGAGAGAAAGAAGCAGTTATACATTGTTGTTGGGACTGTAGACTGGCACAACCTCTATGGAAAGCAGTGTGGAGATACCTCAAAGAACTAAAAGTACACCTACCATTTGATCCACTACCAGGTATTTACCTAGAGAGAAAAAAGACATTTCATTTAAAAGATACTTGAACTTGAATGCACAGCAGCACAATCACAATTGCAAAGATGTGGAAACAGCCCAAGTGTCCATCAATACATGATTGGATTAATAAAGTGTGGTATATGTATAAAACAGAATATACTCAGACAGAAAAAAGGTGATCTAGTATCTTTTGTAACAACCTGGCTGTATTAGAGACCATCCTTCTAAGTGAGGCATTGCAAGAAGGGAAAAACAAACACCACATGTACTCAAGACTAAATTGGAACTAGTCGATCAATACTTACGTGCACATATGGAAATATAACTCACTGGGAATGAAGTAGATAGGAGAGAGGAAGAGGGGATGGTTAAATTCACACCTAACCAGGACAATGCACACATTCTGGGTGAGAGGCACGCTTACAACTTTGGCCTGAAATACACAAAAGCAAATTATGTAACCAAAATGTGTGTACCCCTACCATATTCTAAAATAAAATAGATAAATAAATAATTTTTAAGATGTTTGTGATAAAATGCACATAAATAAATTTATCATCTTAACCATTTTTAAGTGCACAATTTAGCATTGCTACATATATTTGCATTATTTTGCGATCAGTCTGGAAAACTTGCAAACATCTTGCAAAACTGAAATTCCAGTTCCATTAAACAACTCCCCATTCCCTTTTCCATGAGGCCCCTGAAACCACCACTCCACTTTCTGTGCCTATGAATTTGACTGCTATAGGTATCTCCTATAAGAGCAATCAAGGGTATTTGTCTTTTTATGACTGGCTTATTTCACTAAGCATAATGTCCTCAAGATTCTTCCATGGTGTGGCATGTGTTACTCCAGCCTTCCTTTATAAGTTTCATCATATTTATATAATGTATATATTATTTATACTGTATTATTTTTATATATTTATATTTATATAATGTATATATGTATATTATATACAATAACATTTCACTGTATTTATATGCCACATTTTGTTTATTCAGTCATCTTCCTTTGGACTGAAGACAGTCTCATTGGTTTTTTTCTTGTCTGCACTGACTGGCATTTCTGGGTTGCTAACTTCTTTAAGTCCAAGTTGGGGGGATAAAAGGCAAGAAGAATACCAAGGGGACTTGCTGCCACATCATTTCTTAGGTCCTGATGTCTCTAATCAGTTTGCCTTCTTCTCTCCACATCTGTAAGTCTAATTATGTTTGCTTCATATCCAATGTCCAGGGTTCTAGTTGTACTTATTAAGAGAAATAAGACCAAAAACATCTTGGTCCTGCTCCATCTTCCAGGAAGTAGAAGTCCTAGAAATAATTTTTATTGTCAGTTTATAATCAGTATACTACACTTTTTAAAAGTGTTTCAAAAATATTCTGAAAATATAATTTTTTACAAACCAGGCAATATTTTCTTCCTTTTTTGTTTAAAGTGCATGTAATATTACTTTTTGGCACTTGAATTCTTAATATTTCTATACTTCTTCATTTGAAGATATTAAATTTGTTTTTAAGGGAATTATAACTCAAAGGATCTTTCTGTTATTTACGCATCTTGGTAAACTTTCTTGCTATCAATTGTCTAGTGAATGTCTCATAGTTCTTCTTATGTTTTGAATTTGAACTGTGGCTTTCAGAATGGTCAGTGATAGGGCAGAGTGCCAAGACCCGCCCCAAGTAGAACCAAACACAGGGACACAGAAATGAGAGCACAAGTTCTACCCAAAAAGGAATGAGTGCACCAACCCCTAGGCCCCAGAACCTTATATTCCCACCCCACCTTAGCCCACATGCTGACTTCCTTTTCAAACTCAGCCCCCTCGCACCAGATTGAATAAAGGCTATGTTGTCCACACAGAAATTGGACTCAGTTTCCTTTTGTTCACGTCTTGAAATAACCTCTTAGGGGTTACATTCTTTCAAGATTCTCCTGGATTACTTAGAGCAGCAGTTCTCAACCTATGGGTTGCGACCCCTTTGGGGGTTGAACGTCTTAAGACTAAGGGGTCACCTAAGACTATCCTGCATATCAGATATTTACATTACAATTCATAACAGCAACAAAATTATACTTATGAAGTAACAATGAAAATAATTTTATGGTTTGAGGTCACCACAACATAAGGAACTGTATTGAAGGGTGGCGGCATTAGGAAGGTTGAGAACTACTGACTTAGAGCCATAGATTTTATTGAATTTTGAACACTTAATAAAATTTAAACCTGCTGAGAAAATGATTTGTTATTTATTTTTAGAAAAAGTACTGGGTTTCCCTACAGAATAGAGGTAGATCCTTATATTTCTCAATCAACCTGAAAAGCCTTATGAGAAATAAGAGTTGAAAATGAGACCTTTTGGAGAAACAACAAATTTTACTCTAAGTAAAAAGTCTTCCATTTGAAAGATGGTTAATTTGTAGACCCTCAATTTACAGACTCTTTTCCATAAAATTTACATAATTTTAAAAAGTAAAAAAAACCCTCCTAGACCGAAAATATAATTTCTAAAAATACTGTAAAACAATCTGAAACATTACTGAACCACAGAGATTTGCCCATCTCAAAGGTAGAATGTTATGATAAAACTAGGAGACAACAGACATTGCAAAAGCTCAAATGAACAAGTGTTTGGCTCTAAGGGAAAGATAAAAATAAAACTAAATCATAAAAGGTTTTCTTGCTTCATTTCTTCTTCAAAGATTAAAACATTCAAAAATAAGACATTTAGAGTGGCTTAACTTTTATTACTGTGGGGATAATGTGAAATGTCTGGTTTGTCCTTATATAAGGCAAAATCCACTAGGATTTTGAGCAGAGGGTCAGTTCTAGGTGCAGAATTTAGAAACTTCCCCTCACATTACTCTTCTTAAAACAAAGCCTGGTGACATAGAATAGTGAATGGGTTAAATTCTCAGTGCTTTGGTGTATGGTGTTAGCAGTAAAACCTTTCCTGAATCATCTCTGAGTGTCCTTTGTAAATGTCAGCCAAATGACTGAGAGTCTGAGCTAACATTTCAACAACTTAAATGAATTAATTTAAATGCACTGGTTATTTTTCTCTTGCTACACAACAACACCCAAACTTACATGGTATAACAACACATTTTATTATATCTCACAATTTTATGGTTCAGGAATTGGGACAAGACTCAGCTGATCGATTCCTTTGCTCCATATGACCAGGACACTTGGTTGTACTCAGCTGTCTGAAGGATACAAGACATTTTTATTTACACACTCACCCTCTTGGCACACATGTCTGGGAGATCAAGCTTGGCTGAGCCGCTCTCTTCCTATAGGTAATTCCAGGGCCTCTTCTTATATCTCCAGCAGAGGGGTTGGACTTTGTACATGGAAACTCAAACATCTGAGAACAAATATCCTGGAGACTCAAGTGGAAGCTACAGGCTTTTAGTGACCTAGCTTCAGAGCTCCACAGGCCCTCTCCTACTGCACACAGCATTCAAGTGGCCAAATCACCACAGGCAGCCCACATTCAACCATACAGGAATTGGACCCCACTGCTCAATGGGAAGTGGCAGAGAATTTGTGGTCATCTTTAATGTCATAGTCTCATTTTTTTACCATCAGAAGTAGCGTAGTAGTCCCAAATCTTAAAAAAAAAAATCATTAATAAAGATTCTAATATGACACAGTGAATAAATATATTCTGTATTCTTGGTGAAATTCAGAAACTTTTAAACAGATTAGGCCTAACAAAGGCATTCTCTGGAGATGGCATTGTGAGGCAGAGAGGTGAGGCATCCTTTCTCAAAGGCCTTGGAAGCAAAGCATCTAAGGAATGCTATTAAGAATGTCCCCACTTCTGGGAAGGAGGATGTACTGCTACAGATACTGCCAAACCTGAACCAGTCACAGCTACTGCTACTAGTTGATTTGATTAAGTGTTTATTGCAGAAATGGCCTGCAAATGAGTATAGAAACAAAAAAAAAAAAAACTGACTCATTGCTAAACAATTTACCTTTATCATTTGTCTCTGACAGTTCATTACACCCTATTGGGTTTGAATGCTGTATAAATCATTTCTTCACATGAGTCTTTAAAACCACAAGTTTCTTCAAGAAATATACAGTCTTAGTCAGATCAAGCTGCTGCTGGCTTTTCTGTATCTCTAGGCAGTATTGTCCTTTTCTATTGGTTATTGATGGTCTCTTCTTATTGGTCAGTGCTTACCTAGATTATTTAACACCCACATTCTCAGGGGCCCTCCAGACTTCCTGGTTCAGCAGGCCACATTTTCCTTCCATTCCTTTTGAATCCCCATTCTTAGTCCTTTTTCATGTCTTATCCTTAGAGGGGCCATCAGTGAATGTTGGTTGAATTCATGTGTGAATGAAACCCACAGCACTTGAAGTCACATGTACTAAAAGTAGTTGGCAATTTCCAAGTTGCAGCAACTGAGGTGGCTGATTAAGGTGGGTGATGTGGCAGCTGAACTCTTAACTCCGGTCTTGCTTTGGCACCACATATACTGAACTCTTAACTCTGCCTGAAGCTTGAGGTGTGACCCTGGGCAAGCCACATGTGTGGTCTGGACTGCAATTCTTCCACCTGACAAGTGAGGACCTCATGGAGACCTGTCTGTGGGTGCATTTTAGTGCCAACACTAAGGAAACGCAAAGAACTTGAGGAAGTACTCATTTCAAGAAGCATTTCACAGCCTTTGCTATTTCAAAGAGAGACCCTGAACTTGTTTCTGAATCACCTCAATGATCTGGGAAGGACGGAAGTTCTGCCAGGCAACAGACACAATTATTCACTTCCCTGGAGGCCCTAGAGACCAGAGTGCCCTGGGGTGGAGTTTCAGGGAGTACACAGCTACATCATTTGAATATTTTACAGAGACTTAAGAAAATTCAATTTATTATTATCAAAAAGTTTGATTTTAGTAGCTATCTATGTATTTTGAAATGTCAATGGTATTCTAAGGTAAATGGGAGCAGACTTTGCCTTCCCTGAAATTGAATTCTTCCTTAATAGATAAACCTTTATTGATGCCACAGCCTCTGAGCACACAAGGTATGCACGAGGCCTGTGCAGTGAGGAGACATCAAAGATAGGAGTGACAAACAGGTCAAAGACCAGATTTGTTCTTTGGCAATGCTGAGACTAAGGAAGACAAATGATAAAGAAGTCAAAGTTCCTGCTGAGAACTCCTCACTAAGGAATTGCAGCTGGGGCAGCACGGTTTGGATTTGGGACAATGTCTCATGGAATCTGATGCCCAGAGCAAATGTGCCTCCTGCATCTTGCAAACACAGGCCTTTGAAGGTTTTAGGAGGGATTCAAGACCATGACAAAAATTTATAGTCTACGTGGGCAGCGTCCTGGACATTTGGGCCTTTCTGGGCCAGTCAGAAGAGTAGCCTGTCCATAGCCCCACAC
This sequence comes from Loris lydekkerianus, assembly GCA_963574355.1. Classification (NCBI taxonomy): domain Eukaryota; kingdom Metazoa; phylum Chordata; class Mammalia; order Primates; family Lorisidae; genus Loris; species Loris lydekkerianus. Next base: position 13,196 of record CAUYPK010063339.1, read on the forward strand.
ACTCTCTCTGCTCATGTCCACAATAGACTGAAAGGTAGAAACATGCACACTCATGGTGAGACCCACCTTATACCTAGAAACTAATCCTGGGCTACTCTCCCTTCAACCCTGAGGTGTTTCATGCAATACCAGAATTGACTGCCAACTGGCACATGGTAAGTGCTCAATAAATGTAACTGAGATATGCCAAGAAATGAAGAAGGACCATAATCTTAGTCAAGAATGACAAAAATAAGTTAAAGGACAAGCATGACCTATAGACTACCTGGAAGCAGAGTGCACTGTGCGGGGTTGGGGGGCCTCACGTACGGGGCTTCTTTCACAAAGCTGCAAGCTGAACAAGCATGCCAGACAGCCCAAGCACCTGAGATCTGACTTGATGGTAATAATCTTGTATTCAGTCACCTCTTACAGAGTAAAATACCACCAACTGTTATTCTTGGGGGTGTGTGTATATGCACTCACACATCCCCCTGGAATTTCAAATTGGGATAAGGGCAAATAGAATCTTATTTTTAGCTCTTCCTCAGACTTCTCCTGACCATAGTAGCAAGACTCTTCTCTTTGAAACCTTCTTCTATAAAACACAAATGCTATGACTTTGCATGTGTGCTTGTGTGCTGTTTGTATTGCAGAAGGACTGTTAAGGAAGGTGACTGATACTATAAATGGCTTAGAAAAGTGTTGATTCGCCTCTTGGTCTTAAACTGTGACAGGCTGATTATAACATCTTAATCCCTTTAGTATTTTGGGGTCTTCAACAATATTCTGTACTTTTCTCAATTAGGTCTCAGTCAGAATAAGATGTAGCCTGAGTTTTGTCTCCTCCTCCTCCTCACCCAGCCAACAGCCGGTCTAATCAGGCCTCCTTGATCCTGTCAGGATCACCCATGACTTTCCCACTGCCCACCGTATGGCCACTCTGGGAATTCATTGTCTGCAGCTTAACTATAGGCACCAAATTGGGCAGCCAAGCATGGAGATTCAAGCTCCCATCACTCTTAAATCACTCTTTACTCAGTCTTCTCCATTTCAATGAAGGTGCACTATTCACCTATTTGTTCCATCCCTTTTCCTAGGAATAGACCTTAATTCTTCTCTATCCAGTCCCGTACCAATACAAAAGCAAGTCATATTGGCTCAGACTTCAGAACGTTTCCTAATCTGAAACTGCTTGCCATATCCACATGTATGACCTGGTCTACTTTACCTTTCCTTTTCTACAGACAACATCAGTAGCTATCTTCCTTTTCTATAGACAACTCAGAATACATCATCTAGAGGGCAGTTATACAAATATAATCATGCCATCTCCCTATCCAAACCTTCCAGCATTGCATTTGCTCTAAAATCTTGACTCTTACTATGCCCCCAACTCTATAAAATATCTAGCCACCTGGACCAGATTGCATTTCCAAAAGATGCTCAAGCCTACATACAGAGAGGCCAAAAGAATGTATACACATTTTAAGCAACGTTGTTGGAAGTAAAATCAGTCATTCCCGAAGTGTATAAATTGCAGACAAAATGGATGTGTGTAGCATGTCTAGGTACCATTGACCAGTAAAGAAACCATAAATCCAACTTTGAAAAGTCATGCATAGATAATACGGCTTAAAATGTGTATATGTTTTTTTGGCACCCTCTGTATTTATTCCATCCCACATACTCCTGACCCTTTTCCTGTCCCTTGAGCAGTGGTCTGGTCTCCACTGGTCTGGACTTTGACCACTAGAGCACACAGAGTTCATATTGTCAGAGTTCTGAGGCTACATTATAGGATGCAGGTTCCTCCTGGATTCCTCTCTTCTCTCTTTCTCTTCTTTCTCTCTTTTTCTCTTTATCTCTCCCTCTCCACCCTCACTTGTAGCACTCAGCCACCATGTTGTGAGGAACTGAGGGCCCAGCCAACAGCCAGCACAAACTTGCCCCCCAAGGGAAGGAGTATGTCAGCAGTGGCTCCTCCAGCCCCAGCCACGTCCTTAGATGAAGGACACCCAGCCCACCTGTGACTGTAGCCTCATGAGGGACTCCCAGCAAGAACCACACAGCTGAGCCATCGTGGAATTCTTGACTAACAGAATTCATGGAAATAATAAGTTGCTATTATTGCTTTAAGCCACTGAGTGTTGAGCTGATTTATCATGCAGCATTGAACAGTCAAGAGTCACCTAATTGTCTGAATCTGTTTCAATCACTCTGTGATGCTCAAACAATTAGAGCTTTCTTCCACCTCGGGGACTTTGTATTTTTTTCTCATATCCCCGTGAGGTTAACTTATCTTGTTAAAACATCTGTTCAAGTGCTAAACACCAAGAAATTGCCCCCTCAACACCTGAGCAAACATGCCTCCCTCCTGCCTCTGCAGTCATTTTCTGGCCTACACCTCACTGGGTTTTTTCACTGTATAGCACTGTTACTGAGACTATATGTTGGTGTCTTTTTCTACTTATTGTCTGTTCTCTCATTAAAACGTGAATTTCATGAAAGCAGAGATTTTAAAAACCTTATTCAACAGTTGATCTCCAGAATCTAAAACAATGCCTGGTGCATAAAAAGCAAATAATTATATATATATATATATATATATATATATATATATATATACATATATGTATATAATATATACATGTTAAATAGGAACTAACTCAACCTTTCATTATTTTCTTGGTTCATTCCTATGGTTTCATCAAGGAACCTTAGTCAATACCACATAGAGCAGAAAAATCATCCAGCAAAGCCCAGCCAGAATTCCTGACTCAATGATTGTGAGAAAAAATATTGTTTGTCTCCATGGTGTAGGGAGGTTTGTAATAAAATAATAGTTGACAGCAACAATGGGCTTCTACTCTTTCAGTGCTGGTATCAGTACTTGGTCCCAGGCTCATTGCTGAGGATAAACCTAAGAAACCCTGATAGAAACTATTGCTTACTCTTTCTGCTTTTTCAGAAAGCACAGATACATCAAGAAATAATTAAAGTCCACTGTCAATGCTTAACTTCTTGTAATTGAGATCATCAAAGAGAAATAGATTTCATTACATGCACAGCATGGGGGCTTCATTCTCTGGAGTTCATGCTTTATTCATCCAAATAGTAACATTTCAGTGAATATTTTGTTGCAAACAAGTGACTTAAATTGAAAAAGAAGAGTGGAGAGAATAATTCAAACAAAAAAGCAAAATCTAATACTTGGAAGATTGTTCTGTCAAGAGTGAGACTCTAAGTTTTTAATGACTAACGTAAAAATTTAATATACTGCTTGTACCTCTGGAGGGATGACATATTTAATTAAAGTTGGACACCAGGCAACAGCATTAGCTATAGAGACACGAGTCTCTCCAAATGGAAATAGGCCTTTGTGACAAGATTTCTCCTCTTTCATTGTGCTTATTAAGGATACTTTTCTCTCACTTTTAATAGTTTTTAAAACATATTTTATTGTGTCTCCAACACTTGATTTGTTAGAAATGTTGGAGATTGATATATGATGTAATGAACAAATCTCTAATTCTATGCCCAGAGCTTACCACAATTAACATTTTCTTTTTTTCTTCCTGTCATATTTATCTATTCATGCCCCCCCACACACACTACACTTCTGAAGAGTGGAAGAATGTTTGCGTTGTTTTATATATAAACAGTGTCACTGGCTTTTAGTTTGATTTTTTTCCATTGATGAAATACATATTTATTCTATTAATATTGTACACTAAAATAGTTCAAGGTGGATAATTTGTCCTGAGATGGCAGCCATTACCATGCCTGTGCTAGACTGACCAGCCAGCTTGAACCAAAGCTCAGCAGCCATTAGAGGACTGAACAACCATGTAGGCCCATGCTCTGCAAGGTGAGATAAGGGGCATAGATTTAGGTACAGTTTGGCCCCTGCTGTTAAAGGCCACTGCATCAGGAGGGAAATGCAGGTTACAACAAGAGAACTTCATTCTGATATTGTATGATGCACAAATGCACAAACAGAAATGTGTCTTGGGGACAGAGGGGTCATATGAGAGGTCATTTACTGCCCTTAGCATTGTTGTTAGAATCAGAACATCCTGGTTAAATTAGATTCATTGTCTTTAAGTAAAAGAAAGAATTATTCCAGAAAGAGTCACAGCTGGGGAACAAATGATGCTTAGATTAAAAAATGAGACAAAGATAAAATGTTAGACACCACTCAAGATAATTTTAATATACAAAGGACATACTGTAAATGCCTGTCCACCTGCTCAGACAAGCCACACTTAGGTTCTGCTTTGCATTAATCATTATGACATGATTGTTTACATAATTTCCAGCTCTCATATTACCAGCTGCTACGAAGAAATACATTTTTTTCTGGCCACTGAATAGGGATCACATGCTTTAATATACAAATATTCAGCCCACAATCTACAAACACATGAAAAAAAGCTCATCATCCTTAATCACCAGAGAAATGCAAATCAAAACTACTTTCAGATATCACCTAACCCCAGTAAGAGTAGCCCACATAACAAAATCCCAAAACCAGAAATGTTGGCATGGATGTGGAGGAAAGGGCACACTTCTACACTGCTGGTGGGAATGCCCACTAATACGT
>CAUYPK010063340.1:0-14655 GCA_963574355.1 Loris lydekkerianus
TTTTTTGTTTGTTTTTTAATTAAATCGTAGCTGTGTACATTAATGTGATCATGGGGCACCATACACTAGTTTCATAGACCGTTTGACACATTTTCATCACTCTGGTTAACATAGCCTTCCTGGCATTTTCTTAGTTATTGTTTTTTGTTTCTTTTTTCACTTACTTAATGGAGGGGAATAGGCAAAATAGTAATTGGGCACAGTAGTGTACACCGGTAGACCCAGGTGTACTCAAATTATTATTTTTTGAGACTGAGTCTCCTCTGTTACCCCTGGGTAGAGTGCTGTGGCTTTGGCATAGTTCACAGCAACCTCAAACTCCCGAACTCAAAGGATCCTCCTGTCTTGGCCTCCCAGAGTGCTACAATTATAGGCAGGAGCCACTGTACTCAGCCAATATCTTGATAATTAAATAAACTCAACCAGGCTGGGCATCATGGCTCATGCCTGTAATCGAAGCACTCTGGGAGCTGAAGTGGAAGGATTGCTTGACACCAGTATGAGCAAGAGCAAGACTCCTGTCAATATGAAAAATACGAAAATTAGCCAAGCATGGTGGCATCCTGTAGTCCCAGCTACTAGGGAGGCTGAGGCAGGAGGATTGCTTGAGCCCAGGAGTTTGAGGTTACTGTAAGCTAAGCTGATGCCACAGCACTCTAGCCTGGGCAACAGAGCAAGGCTCTGTCTCCAAAAGAAAAAAAAAAAATCACTGGGTTTGGAGCCAAGAAGCATCAACTGGCACCGTCCCTGCTCACACTCCCATATGCCGCCTCCCAGATCCACATGTATGCTTTCTGCTTACTCAATGAAAATGGAGTGGGGCCTTGTAAATAATTCTCCTTTGCCACCAATAGGATATTAAGCTTTGTCAGTAGAGGAAGCTGGAGGGACAATATAGGAGGACAGGGCTTCCCTTCCTGGTTCTGCAATGACACAGCTGCCAGGCTCCTGAAGACTACTTCTTTTATCGCCTATTTCTCCAATTCTAGGTGTCTGCAGGACACAGCTTCTCTAGGCCTTGGCAGTGAGTGCTTTCCCCAACTCTGGACTTAGGAAGCAGCTGCATAGCCAGGAGCCTCCAGAGAACATGGACCTTCACCCCAGCCTTCGTAACCATACTCTCTCCTCAGCCTCATCCATGCCTCCACCCATCAGGGGTCCTGCAGGACTTGGCTACCCAACCTTCATCCCACACTGTAGCCTGGAGCTTCCCATACCCAAGCAATAAACAGAGTATGTGAGTTCCCACAGGGGGAATTGCTGCTCTAACGGACTCAGCTGTGGTGCCATCAACCTTAGTTTACTGGAACCCTCAAGGCTGTTTCCTATGGCCTTCTCACCAAACAACACACACCCCAAACTTCATACCTGGAATGGCCTGACTGCCACTGCACATCCACTCACCTGTCTCAGCTCCTCTACACCTGACTAACCATTTGCCTGGTGACTGTGGGCCAGCTCTGGCCCAGGCAACCCAGCCAACCGGTCAGTTGCAACCACATCTTGTCCACAGGGTCTGAACTCCAGCCTTCCAAATGTGTGGGAAGGCCACAGGAAAAACGTTGGACTCTACAGCACTACCTTTAGAGCAGTAGTGGCGAACCTTTTCTCTGCTGCATTCTAGAAGAATTAAGAGTTGTCTTGGGCTACACATTAAATACACAAACAGTAATAGCTGATTAGCAAAAAAGAGATTTGTGCATACGTTCCACGATATCCGAAACCACAGAAAAGCAAAAAGTCTTCACAAAATCAGCATGTGGCCTGCAGGCTGCAGGCTGGCCACCCCTCCTAGAATTCTCTTTCTAGTTTATAGTTCCCCTCCTATCAGGCTTAATAATTCTTTAATGTATTATATTAAACTTTCCTTTTTAAAATTACTGTGTAGTTTTGCCTCCTGATGGGACTCACAATGTTTGTTCCTCAATGTCACCACCTATGGACTTTCTGGAAGCCTGTCAAGACACAACAGACCAAGGAGTTTGTTTTATGATAAAATGACATAATGGGCTCGTGATCACAGGATTTGTTCATTTGGTGACGTATCTCATAAAGCAGAGGCAATTAACTGGCTATAGAGAATGGTGGGCTGGCCCACTGGGAACCCACAGCACCAGAGACCTTTGGTGCCCCAAAGGCTCACTCCACAAGTGCAGTATACATTCTGCACCAATGACTGGTGTAAAGCACTGTCCTCTATGAAAGAGGGTCTAAATGAGTGTAACATTGTGGTTACACCTAAAGACCAGTCCAGGAAAATTTCCTCCCCATCCATGACTTTGGGTTCTGACATTTTACAAGTGTTAGTATCCAAGAAACAGGTGCACCAGGTGATTACAGTTTCAATATACAAGAAGTTGAGCCTGACAATCCAAACTCATGCCTCTGAGCCAACAGGTAAAACCAAGTTTAGTGTCAACTGGAATGACTTACATTATATAATAGAATACAGCGACCCCAAAGAGGCAGAATCACTAGGAACTGGATGTTTGGGAATACAATTCTGGAGGTTATCCCATCAGGTTTAAAAAACCAAGCAACCAAAACTTAACAGAGATGCTAATGGTCAAGGATAAAGACAATATAGAACAGATACAAGAATCCCAAAAAGTGTATCACAAAAAAGATGTATTTCTAAACTAAGTTTCCTTCCCAAATGTTGACCTGTCTTCTTCTAAGAATAGCAGCATTAATACTGATAAATTTTTCCAGTCATCTGAAACATTTGAATTTATTACACTCCACAAAACAGAATGAAGACAAAAACAATAAAACACTACCCCAGAACTGTATATTCCTCCCCAAACAAAATTTAGTCAGCAATGATTTTATTTTTATACCTACACATGCTTCTAAATTAAGTAAAGAATCAAGGCTAAAAAATCAAGACCAAATTAGAAAAAATTAAAGGAGGCAGAACAGCCAAACCTTTTTCAAGTCAAGGGTAGATTAACACAAACCGCAGAATGCCCCTCTGGGACTTGGGGGCCAGAAGGCCTGGACTTGAATGCCAATTCCATCTCCTAAGAAACTGCATACATTTGAGAAGCCTCTTAACCTTTACACTTTCTTCTGAGAAAAAGAGATACCTCATAAGGTGCTGAAAACACTGTTGATTTTTAAAAGCAATACTGAACCCCATGGCTGCTTAGAAAACATTTATAGTTAACCCCAGAACAACACACATTTTAAGCACATGTGTCTGCTTTTATGTGGATTTCTTTCAATGAAAATTACACGAAGCGACCTGCATCTCCTGCGTCCCCTTCTACCTCCTCTACCTCTTGCCACTCCTCAGAGGAAACACCAACCCTCTCTTTTTCCTCTTCCTCCACATCATGAAGACGTCTGTGATAAACCACTTCCACCTCCTTACAGTAAATACATTTCCTTCTTTCTGTTACCCTGGGTAAAGTGCTGTGGTGTCATTGTAGCTCAGAGCAACCTCAAACTCTTAGACTCAGGTGATCCTCCTGCCTCAGCCTCCTGAGTAGCTTAATAACACTTTCTTGTCTCTAGCTTACTTTATTGTAAGAATATAGTAGATGATACACATAACACACAAAATACAACTAACAAAATGTTAGATGACGGTCTATGTCATTGATGAATTAAGTCTTTTGGTCAACAGTAGCACAGTGACAGTTAAGTTTTAGGGGAGTTAAAAGTTTCAGCACCTGTGGCTCAAGCGGCTGAGGTGTCAGCCACATACACCTGAGCTGGTGGTTTCAAATCCAGCCCAGGCCCGCCAAACAACAATGATGCTGCAACCAAAAAACAGCCGGGCATTGTTCCAGGTGCCTGTAGTCCCAGCTACGTGGGAGGCAGAGGCAGGAGAATCGCTTGAGCCCAGGAGTTGGAGGTTGCTGTGAGATGTGATGCCACAGCACTCTACCCAGGGAGACAGCTTGAGGCTCTGTCTCAAAAAAAAAAGAAAAAGAAAAAAACAAAAGTTTCACGCCCAGGCACAGTTACTCATGTGTGCAATCCCAGCTACTCAGGAGGTTGAGGCGTGGAGGAAGAGCCCTGGAGCCCAAGAGCTTGAGGCTGTAGTGAGCTAGACTGCACCACTGCACTCCAGCCTGGGTGACAGGGCAAGACACTGTCGCTTAAAAAACAAGGATAAATTGTACTGAAAATAGTCATCAGTGTTTACCCTAGAACAAGTAATTAACCCCTCCCAAGCCTCAGTTCCCTTATTTAAAAATGATGGAAGATTAAAGAAATAAAAGCCTACTCAGAGGGTTCTCACAGAATCAAATGAGATATTATAGGGATCCTCCTGCCTCAGTCTCTCAAGCAGCTGGGACTACAGGTGCCCATCACAACTCCTGGCTAATTTTTTCTGTTTTTAGTAGAGATGAGGTCTTACACTTACTCAGGCTGGTCTCACACTCCTAAGCTCAAACAATTCTCCTGCCTCAGCTGCCCAAAGTGCTGAGATCACAGGCATGAGCTACCATGCCCACCCCTAAACAGCAAAACTTTAAACATAGGAAAAAAAAAATTTTTTTTTTAAACACAGGCCATATAAAGCAGGTAAATGCAAAGAAAATGAAGCAGAGGTAGCAATATTAAAATCAGAAAAAAATATTAACAAAGATTACTTTAAGTACATACATATAATTTTTAGGAAAACATGAAAGTCTTCACCTTAATATGTAGTACACAAATGAACAGGTCCAAATATATAATACAAAACAATTTACTCCAGATAAAAATAAATAGAATTTCCAAGTGGTCAAACAGAGCACCTATACTTCTAGAACAAAGTAGATACCTATATACTCGAGTATAAGCGGAGTTTTTCCGGCACAACATTTGTGACGAGTTTGGGGTTTTTGGCACAAATTTTGTGCCGAAAAAACTCGGCTTATACTCGAGTATATACGGTATATTCTTATAAGGCCTAACTGCTGGCTATACATCAAGCTTTAAACAGTGGATGCATCTTTTGTCAAGCTCTGTCAAACACCAAAGAAAACAAAAAACTTACATTTTAAAAGGCATAAATTATAAAGGCCATATTCACTAACATCAACGAAATGTAAGATTGGTGAAACAAACTACAGATTTCAAAATTCAACTCATTCAATATTAAAAGTTCTCTTTTACATAAATGTTATAACAAAAAAGTTATAAATCAGCAAGTACAGTCCCACCAATGTTTAGTATTAGAAGACAGGAACAGTCTTTAAATTCTTAGTACCTACTACAGCAACTAACACATAGTACAAACTGATGGATGTCTGCTGAATGAACAGATTCAGAAAGACAACATGAGAACACTAGATAGCAGAACAAAACTTTACATGTCCAGTCAATTCTATCCTTAAAATTAACTTCAAAGTCCTAACTACTAGTGTTATTTTGAGAGAAGAAAAAACAAACAAAAAAACCTCAAATCCCAGTGACTGAAGAGGCTGAAATAGGAGGATCACCTGATGCCAGCAATCTGGGACCACTAGGCAACACAGCACCCCAACACTAAAAAAAAAAAAAAAAAAAAAAAAAGGCCAGGCATTGTAGCCCATACCTAGAATCCCAGCCTTTGGGAAGCTGAGAGAGGATCGCTTGAGGCCAGGAGTTCAAAACCAGCCTGGGCAATACAGCAAGACCCCATCTCTACAAAAATAAAAATAATTAGCCGGGTACAGTGGTGCTCGCCTGTAGTCGCAGCCACTCAGAAGGCTGAGGTGAAAGGATCACTTCAGCCTTTGAAGTTACAACAAACTATGATCACACCATTTCACTCCTGCCTTGGGGCCAGGAGTTTGAAACCAGTCTGAGCAAGAGTAGTCCTAGCTATTTGGGAACCTAAGGCAGGAGGTTCAACTGGAGCCTAGAAGTTTGAAGTTGCAGTGAGCTATGATGACCCCACAGCACTCTAGTCTGGGTGACAGAGGAAGAATTCAGACTCACCCCTCCCCCCCCAAACAAACAAAAAAGCCATGCGTTGGCAAAATTGAGAGTAGTATGCAACCAATTAGTTATATCAAAAACAATGAACATCTAGAATAAATATCACATGGACACTCAACAACATTCTCAAAACACTGGGGGTATTTTAGTCCTATGTCAAATAAAAACCTCAGGTAAAGGGACTCTAGAAGAGGAACATCTGTATGAAAGTCTAAGAAAACCAAATGACAACATTAAGCCTTCAAAAAATGTTTTCTGTTGGCAGTGCCTGCAGCTCAGTGAGCAGGGCGCCGACCCAATATACGGAGGGTAACGGGTTCGAACCCAGCCCCAGCCAATCTGCAAAAAATAGCCGGGTGTTGTGGTGGGCGCCTGCAGTCCCAGCTGCTTGGGAGGCTGAGGCAAGAGCTGGAGGATGCCGTGAGCTGTGACACCACAGCACTCTACCAAGGGTGACAAAGTGAGACTCTGTCTCTTAAAAAAAAAAAAAAAAAATTGTGAATACTTGTGTGTCATGGAAATTACCCTCTGAACTACAAAGACTGGTCAGTGGACCAGCACATCACATTTCAGCTGGTTCTACACCCGTTAAGGCATCTCGGTGAGTTCCTTAAGCCCAAAGTGTGTGTACTGCCAGCTCTGGTGTCACCATCATAGCAGTCCTTTGGCCTTGAGCAAGGCCTTAGCCTTTCTGTGCTCATTACCTCAGAATAAAATCTGGATAATAAAAGCACCTATCACTCCAAATTACCTTGAGGACTAAAAGGACACACACATATAAATGTTTAAACAGTTTCTGAAAAGTGTCAGCTAATGTTAATATACATTAACAACTGGGTGTGGGGCAGGGCTATGCAGTAATTACAGCTTGTGTCATTAATTAATGACAAAAGAACTATATAAACTACCGTAATCTGACCTCTCTTCAACTCACCTGAAACAAAAGCCTCTTGAGGGCAGAGACCACATGTTACATCCTTGTAACCTGACCATGCCAAGCAACACACAGAACATTTATGGAAGATGGACAGTGTCCACAGATGAAGGGCAAAGAAAGCAGCAGATGTCCACCTTTAAGGGTGAGAGTGTCCACAGGTGAAGGGCAAGGAACACAGATCTTTCCGATGTCACAATCCAAATGTCTATCACGTACTCAACACATTTAAATACTCGGTAAGTGCTCAATAAATTGTGTCTTCATAAATGTCTGAGGTGATGGATAACTTAATTTCCCTGATTCAATTAGTTCACATTGTATACCTGTTTAAAAATCACATGTATAAATACATTCAACTATTATGTAAATATACAAATAAAATATATATACCCATAAAAACTAACAAACTGCAACATCAAAACTATTTCCACACTAAGTCCAAGCTCCCAACACTCCTTTGTGCATCTGGCCCTGACTTAGCTCTAATACTCCTGCTCCCAAATATCCCTCGGTCACGGTGTCTGAGTCTCCAGAGGCACCACAACTTTGCACATACTGCCACTGCAGTTTCCTCTTCCACCCCTCACTACCTGGCCCAACTCTACACTTTCTTGTGGCATCCACTCCCAGTGCCTCTCAGGGGTAAGCATCCTCAGCCACATCTATCCTGAAGCTTGCTGCGCTCTCTTCCTGGCCTGCTCAGTCCTGCCCCATCTCTGATGCAGGGCCTCAGCAGAGTAATAGGCAATGACAGCAGGACCTCTGTGACTGACCACCCAAGGGACTGTAACAAGCTACTTAGCACATGGAGGGGGCCAGCATAAGGAATCAGGCCTGCTGTACTAATATGTACATGTGATACAGGTCCAGTCTGTGAAAATAGGTTATCTTGAGGAGGTGGTCAGTGTGGTAGGCAGCTGTAGAGGGTCCACTGTATTTGTGGGTGGGAGAGGAGGGGGAAGGAGGTTAGAGTGTGGACCAGCAGGGTAGGAACAGGTGGGAAGCTTCTATGTGGGTTTTTATTTCATTTAGCTTTTCAATGCCTCCAATAGAGTAAAAGGCCAGAATTAACCTATGATTAAATGTTACTGAAGAAATGCTAAAAGCTAACATTTTTTATGCTTGTTTTTAATTGATGAAAAATGATTAATTCATATAATAAAAATGCCCTCCATATAATATTCATTGAAAATGCCCTGTTCCAATTTATTTAAGGTACTTCAGATATAAGCATTGATACTACAAGAGGTGCAGTGCTAGAAAGCTTTGGAACGTTAGAACCTACAGGCTCCATTCTTGTCCTCCTTTCACTCCACACTCTCACCAACTGGCCATACCCATTGCCACCAACATACTCTTGATGCTCAGAAGCCGGTTTTAGGGCTCAAATATCTATGTTACAACTGCCATATGCACTTCTCCCTTTGGATGTCTCAAAGGCATTTTGAAACCAACATGTTCCAAACCACATTTATGTATGGAAGCAACTGTGACAGCAGAGAAATAGGGAGGATCGCTTGTGACCAGGAGTTTGAGACTAGCCTGGGCAATACAGCCAGACCTTGTCTCTACAAAAGATAACGAAGACAAAAATAATTAGCAGGGCGTGGTGGTGCAAGCCTCTAGCCCCAGCTACTTGGGAGGCTGGCTCGACCCAGGAGTTAGTTCAAGGTTACAGTGTACTATGATTGTGCCACTGTACTCCAGCCTGGACAACAAAAGAAACTCTGTCACTAAATAAATAGTAAAAGAAGAAAATGGAAAGCGAGCAGATGTGGCAGTCCTGCTTCTGAACTTCCATCTGGGCTCCACCTCCACACCCACACCCGCAGCAGACACGCAGTATGCAGCCCACACTCATCACACGCCCAGCCCACACCTGACACCATGCCTCTAACTGGTCACCTTGCTCCACCCCCTGCCCCTCACACCCACAAATCATCTGGAGTGGCTCTTGTAGAACCTATATCATAGCACATCACTCTTCTGCTCAAAATCCTCAAAACCCTCCCTCGTTCCCAACTTAGCACAACAAAAACAAAGCTGTTAGTGTCCCAAAAGGCTCTCCACATCTGTCCCTTTGGCCTGACTCATTCTGTTCCAGTCACACAGGTCTCCTTGTTACCTGGACACTTAAGGGTGTTCCCAGGCAAGTCCCCTGTGATGCTTTTCTCCCTCTGCCTAGGAACATTTCAGATTAAACACACACACACACACACACACACACACACACACACACACACACCACCTCCCTCAGATACATCCAAATACCTCACCACATAGGTGAGGGCCTCCATCTAGTAACAGACAGCAAGCAATGGACAGACGATGGTGAAGTGAAGAAAGGAAACGCAGGGCAGCAACCCCGACTGCCCTCAGTCAGTCACAGAGCAAGATTTTTGCCCATGAAGACGTGCCACGCTGGGCTTTGTGAGACACAGATCCCTACAGGTCCAGCTACACACGCCTGTCAGAGTAAAGGATGTTCAGAAGGAAAGGGACAAGAAATGAACATAAGAGGGAAGTGGGAAAAGAAGAGAGGAAGAGAAAAAGGGATTTCTATTTAACCTGATATTAACAGTCCACCATGGACTCAGAGCCCAGGTCCAAAACAAACATGGCTAACAAAACGTACCACCTACTCCCCAGTCCAGCCCTTCCTCAGTATTCCCTCCCCTAAGGGGAAACAGTTTCTGAAGTCAGAATCCTAAGCATTAGCTTTGACCTTCCCACATGGAGTCATTCGTATTTCTTCACTGTGGCCCATTCTCTCCATCTCCATTGCCACAGTCACCTGTCACCTGGATTACTGAAGTGCCTTCTACCTGTCTCCCCCTATCTACTGCTATCCTGAAACCATTAACCTCACTGCAGTCAGAAGACTTTAAAAACAACTATCCTTTTCTGCTCAAAGCCCTTTAACTGGTTCCAACCGTGCTTAATCTAAAGACCAGCACCACAGCAGCCCTCCAGGTCCCTCCTCCAATTCCAGCTGCCACCACTGCGAGCCCTCCACACCAGGCTGCGGCACAGGGCTCCCACCCAGCCGGGCTCTAACTGCAGCTGACAACTCAACCCACCCACAGCCCGCGGCCTGGTCAGGTCTACAACCTTTAATCTCACTTCAACCATCGCTTTACAAACCAGAGGGGGTCATCTACTCTGGTCACACAGTGTATTTGCAGCAAGGCTAGAAAAACACTTAAGTCCCCAGGGTAGCCAGGGTTGTGAAGCCACAACCTCAGACAATTGGGTTTTCATTTAGGAACCATACAGGATCTCATTTCAGGGGAAAGGGACGTTATAAAGAAAGTCTAAAATCATACTTTGGACTTAACTTTTAGTTGAAAATTAGGTCTTAACGATCTATCTTGAGGTGTCCTAACCAAGATTTAGAAAGTGGCCAACAAAAAAGTTCTGTTCTAGACTTTCACTCTATTTAATGTTCCTCAAAACCCGTTTCTGCCAAATCATCTTTGAATAAAATCAGGTCTTCCACCTCCGAAGTCCATCACTTCTGGCTGAATGCTGTGGCTCACACCTGTAATCCCAGCACTTTAGGAGGTTGAGGCAGGAGGATCTCTTGAGGCCAGGAGTTTGAGACCAGCCTAGGCAACATAGTCAGACCCCATCACAACAAAAAGTTTAAAAAATTAGCCAGGTATGGTGGTGTCTGCTTGTATTCCCAGCTATGCAGGAGACTGAGCCTAGAAGATCACCTGAGCCCAGAAGTTCACTTGCTTCAACAAGCTCTGATTAAGCCACTGAACTCCAGCCTGAGTGACACAGCAAAGACTTACTTCCAAATCCCTAGAACAAAAATAAATTCTTTATACACAACCAGGCAAAAGTTAACTACCTCAACAGGTGTCAGTCTTCCAACTGCCTGGAAGGTGGTATGACTGCCTTGTATCCCAGAACCTGCTCAGAATGGATAGTTAACTCATAGGAGCTCTGCTCCTCAGGAAGTCACGAGGCCTGGCATAAAATACAATTAGGTCCACTTCTAAGAAAGGTGAACTAAAAATACGAGGTGACATTAGCCCAAAATCAATCACTGGAGGCTACCAGGAGGAAAAGCTCCGGCCTTAGCAAGCAGAGTTAGGAAAGAGCAGAACTGATAGGTAGTCAAGTAAAGCACCCTGCAGGACAGACAGCTACAGCTCCACTCAGTAGAGATACTGAGTGTGAATACAAAGGAAAGGGAGAAACAGGAGGTGAGAGGCCAGACACCTGTGACCCCAGGGAAAGGGAGAAATAGGAAGTGTAAGGCTAGAGGCCTGTGATCCCAGGGAAAGGGAGAAATGGGAGGTATAGGCTAGATGCCTGTGATCCCAGCACTCTGGGAGGCAGCGGAGTGAGAGCCGCTTGAGCTCAGGAGTTGGAGACTAGCCTGAGAAAGAGTGAGACCCCATCTCTACTAATAGAAAAAAATTAGCTGGGCATGGTGGTAGGCGCCTGTAGTTCCAGCTACTTGGGAGGCTGAGGCAAGAAGATCACTTTGGCCCACAAGTTTCAGGTTGCTATCAGCTAGACTGACGTCAGGGCATGCTAGCCTGGGTAACAGAGTAAGACTGCCTCAAAAAAAAAAAATAAGAAAAAGAAAAAGAAAAAAGAAAAAAATATATTGAGGTGTGAACACCTCCAGAAATATTCGACATATCCTGCATCTAATTCTTAAATGTGTGCCTCCAATTTTCAAAACCACCAGAATGAGATGAAATCAAATTCTGATCACCCTGAAAATATGCCATCCTAAAGTTTTATGATGAGTATATGCATCTCAGGACCATCTAGAAATCTGGAACTTTGTGGCCAAATTCTAGATAATATTATGAAAACACATATACATCTTTTTTTCAGACAAAGTCTGGCTTTGTTGCCCAGGTTAGAGTACAGTGGCACCATCATAGCTCACAGCAACCTCAAACTCCTGGGTTCAAGTGATTCTCCTGCCTCAGCCTTGAAAGTAGCTGGGATTTTGGCATGTGCCACCATGGCTAATTTTTGGGGAGATGGGGGTTGCCCAGGCTGGTCTCAAATTCCTGGCCTTAAGTGATCCTCCTACCTCTGCCTCCCCACCCCACCCCCCAAAAGTATATATAATTATACCTAAAAAGAACATATATTAGTGTAACAGAATCAGCTAAAATAAAAATTGGAGTCATGGGGCCTCAGTGCCAGGTTCTCTCTCCCTGCAGAGAGAAGTCTGCAGAGCTTTGTTCCCTTGTTGCTGCTGGACAGCTAGTCAGTGCTACCTCCTCAGGAAGGCCTCCAGGACTCCTGGCCTACCCTGCTCCTCCTACAGCATTGCTCACCACCCCAGCACTCTCCTAATCTATCTCTTTCCACAAGAGGAGGCAGGGCACCTTTGTCTGTTTTGTTCACGGATGTATCCTCAGTATCAATAATGGATCCTGACACAGAACAGAAGCTCTTAATAAATGATGAATGACGGCTCTACGCCCACAGCTCAGTGGTTAGGGCACCGGCCACATACACCAAGGCAGGCGGCTTTGAACCCACCCCGGGCCTGCTAAACAACGATGATAACTGCAACAACAAAAAAATAGCTGTGCATCATGGCAGCACCTGTAGATCCAGCTACTTGGGAGGCTGAGGCAAGAGAATTACTTAAGCCCAAGAGTTTGAGGTTGCTGTGAGCTGTGACGCCATAGCAGGGCGACATAGCGAGACTCTATAAAAAAAAGTAATAATAATAATAATAAATGATGAATTAATCAGAGATTTAATGAAGCCAGATTTCAGGGACTGAAAATTATTATTGTTCTTTTTTTTGCAGTTTTTGCCCGGGGCTGGATTTGAACCCACCACCTCCGGTATATGGGGCTGGTGCCCTACTCCTTTGAGCCACAGGTGCCACCCCAGGGACTGAATTTTTACCACAGCTCTCAAGAGAATTTCAGGATATTAAATACCAGAATTCTCACTGTTGAAACTGACAGGCTCGGTGCCTGTGGCTCAAGCGGCTAAGGCACCAGCTACATACACCTGAGCTGGCGGGTTCGAATCCACCCCAGGCCCGCCAAACAACAATGATGGCTGCAACCAAAAAATACCTAGGCATTGTGGTGAGCGCCTATAGTCTCAGCTACTTGGGACGCGGAGGTAGGAGAATCGCTTGAGCCCAGGAGTTGGAGGTTACTGTGAGCTGTGATACCATAGCACTCTACCCAGGGTGACAGCTTGAGGCTCTGTCTCAAAAAAAAAAGAAACTGATAAATAGTGCTAAGCTCATATCTGCAAAAGTACATTTCAATATGACTAAATAATTAAACTATCTTTGGACTGCTTTTGTAATACTGCTGAATAAAATTTAATTTTTAGGAAGTTATATTTCACCATTGTTAGCAACAGACTTTCCAACCCCACACAGGTTTCTGATCAGCTGGCTCTACACAAGAATCTGGATGCCTGAACACGTGAGTTTTTCAAAAAATAACCAGGACAGTACTGAAACAAATTCTAACTTCTGGATATAAAGACTTAATCCTACCCAGGCATGAGGTTTTAAGCCATATACCAATAGGAAAAGGAAAAGAATGGTCTTAACAGAATCCTTCTGTAATCTAGCATCGAAATTATCCAAACCTGGAATCAACTTTGCTGTACTTACACACTCAAGTAATCATCTCCTAAGATCGAAGTTGTAATTCTCCCTGGCTAGAGTGCAGTGACATCATCATAGCTCACTGCAACCTCAAACTCCTTGGCCCCTGCATCAGCTTGCTGAGTCCACCTGGGACTACAGGTGTGTGTCACCATGCCTGGCTAATTTTTTTTTTTTTCTATTTTTAGGTAGAGACAGGGGTCTCATTCTTGTTCATGGTCATCTCAAACTCTAAAGTTCAAGTGATCCTCTGCCCTCAGAGCCTTTCAGAGTGCTGGGATTACAGGTGTGAGCCCCCCAAGCCGCTCCCTCTGTTTTCATATAATTCCACTCTTGAATGCTGGCCTAGAATGTTTTACTATACTATGCCTTTCAGTTTAGAATATTTGAAAATTAGACTAAATTGGCTGGACCGGTAAAAACTTTCTACACAACAAATGGGACATTAAAATTTTTAGACAACTTTTTAAAAATCCCTATTCCACATCTCATTCTTGAGGTATTCAATAAACAGTGGTATGAACAAGGCCCTATGCCTTAAAATTTTTCTACGTTTAGTAAATTTCTGCCAGACTCAGTGGCTCACATCTGTAATCCCAATACTCACTAAGGCTGCGGTGGGTGGATTGTTTGAACTCAGGAATGCGAGACCAGCCCGAGCAAGAGTGAGACCCCATCTCTACATGGGCATAGAGGTGGGCGTCTGTAGTCCTGGAAGGGGGGTTAAGGCAACAGGATGGCTTCAGCCCAGGAGTTTGAGGTTGCCATGAGCTATGACCCCCATAGCACTCTACCCAGGGCAATAGACTGAGACTGTCTCAAAAAAATAAACAAAAGAGGCCGATGTGGGTGGATAGCTTGAGCTAAGGGGTTCGAGACCAGTCTGAGCAAAAAGCGAGACCCTGTCTCTACTAGAAATAGAAAAACTGAGGCAAGAGGATCGCTTGAGCCCAAGAGATGGAGGTTGCTGTGAGATATGACAATGTGGCACTCTACCCAGGGCAACAGCTTGAGACTCTGTCTAAAAAAAAAAAAAAAAAAAAGCCAAAAAGCATCTGATAAAATGCAACAACATCCATTAATAGAACAACTCTCAGCAACTAGAAATAGAAACTTCCATAACCTGATAATGGGCATCTACAAAAAAATCTTTGAGGTGGCGGCG
>CAUYPK010063344.1:0-55569 GCA_963574355.1 Loris lydekkerianus
ACAAGGGTATATGTGAAACTTAGTAAATGTGGAATGTAAATGTCTTAGCACAATAACTAAGAAAATGCCAGAAAGGCTATGTTAACCAGTGTGATGAAAATGTGTCAAACGGTCTATGAAACTAGTGTATGGTGCCCCATGATCACGTTAATGTACACAGCTATGATTTAATAAAAATATATATATATGGTTACAATAGTGAATTTTATGTTATATTAATTTTGTCTAAATAAAATTAATTCAGGAAAACACAAAAATGCTATAATATACATTCTTCTATTTTTCTAGTACTCTGTTGCATAAATAAAATTTGTCTAAAAATCAAAATAATAAAATTTATGTGTATATATGTTGCCAACTATCTTCTTTAATTGAGTTTCAGTTTACACTTTCACTGCAATGAAAACATTTTTTTTTCCACAGAGAAAACAATATTACTTATTCTGGTTTGCATAGTTCTTTGATAAATTGTTATTTAAAAATTATATTTGAATATTTTTATTGGCATGTAATCATCTTTTAGTGAAGCTTATTTTCATATATTTATTACATATTTAGTCCTAATACTAAGTCTATCTATTAGCCTGTTGACTTGATTGTCATTTTTTTCTTAAGCTCATTGTCAGATTTTACATTTGTAATTAAAAAAAAAAAAAAAGCCCTCTGATTTTCAAAAATACCCCAACACAGAATGAATAAAGTAAAAAGTTAATCCCTGGGTTTGCACACCCACCTCAACTTTTTAAAACCACTTTCATACATGAATTTAATACCTTTTGCTTTGCAACATCAATGTTGCATTAGAATATCTATTATCCACACCATTGTTAACACTGCATTTTATTAAAAGTTTAACATTTCCTAATATTAATAGCAAAGTAGTATATTATTATGTGGTTTGAATTTTCTATGTTTTGTGTGGCATAATGTCTTTTGTATACTAATGGTCATGTTGTCATTTTGTATACTGATGGTCATGTTGTCATTTTGTATACTAATGGTCATCTTGTCATTTTGTATACTAATGGTCGTTTTTTGTTAATCACCTCTTCATAGTCATTGCTCATCTTTCCATTTAGTTAATGTATTTCTCCATTTGCAGAAACTCTTTATATGTATGGCAATTAGTTACTATTATGTTTACAGGTAGCAAATATTTGCTGCTATTTTTCCAGATTTTTGACCATGCTTGGATTTTTCTCATTTAAAATCTTTTAATATTTATCAAGTCTATAAGCAAAGAAGGGTTGCCTTTGCCTACCTCTGAACATCCTGGAAGCTGACTTTCCCATCAGATTTATCTCTAAAGGAAGAATGGATACATAGCGCTTCACATACACTTCTCATGTGTTAATAGGTATGACCCAGTGTTTCTTCTCCCTCATTCCTGTTTGATTTTCGCTTAATAAAACAAGCTCATACAACATTTTATTTCCACCTCCAATTGGTACTGCAGTTCTTCTGAATCCCTACCTGCGATGATTTATGTGTGGAGCTAAAATTCTCAGAATATGAAGTGTTGCTGCCAGTCCCTACCCTTATTCCCATTTCTTGTTTTTTCTGGGAATTATTATTTCTGAGTGGGCATAAAGTATATCTGGAAGAATGTAAAAGGATACTTGTAAGCAGCAGAAATGCAAATAATCCAATAAAAGAATCAACAGAGGATATCAGCAGGTATTAAAAAAAAGGAAATGCAAATGGAAAAATGCTTAATTTCAGTACAAATTGACAAAAAAGAAATTAAAACATGACAATGTTGTCTGACTTTCAGATTGGCAAAAGTTGAAAAAATAGTCATAAAATTCCCTTTCGGCAAAATCATATAACAGATAAGTTCTGGCACATTCTCTCATCCATTTCTGTGGGGATGGTAGATGGATAAAGCAGCTTATAACTATTTTTCCTATGGATATATTTGTGAATGTAAACAGTGATTGATTTAGGCACTATGGCTTTGTAATTTTGAATAATTAGCAACGCCTTAAAGTCTTTGTGTGAACAAACAGGTGTTTAAAGAAACCATGAGACATCCACATTACAGACTCCCTGCAGTTCATTTATTGACAAAAAGATTCCCCTGAAAATTTATAAGTGTCATTAATGAAAAACAAAGTGGGTAAAATATCAAGAAATATTATTTTATAAAAACAAAGAATGGTCGAATATATGTGTGTTTATACAAATACATATATGTTTCCAGATACACGTACCTTTTTTATTTGTGCAAATTTATGAGGTACGTGAGAAATTTTTTTACATGTTACATGTCAGGATGTCTAGGGTATCCATCTCTCAAGTACGATACACTTGGCTAAGTATATTTACCCTACTTTGCTATCAAATAGGAAGTTTTTCCCCTTCTAAGTTGCTGTATATTAGTACCCTTTAATTTACTTATCTTCATCCCCCCAATCTTCCCAGTTTTCCATTCTCTACCCCCATGTGTCCAAATACTTTAGTTCCCCATATGATTAAAAATATATTATATTTTCATTTTTGTGCCTGAATATTTTCAATAAATAGAAAGACCTCTAGTTCCATCCATGATGCTACAAATGACATGATTTCATTCTTTTTTATGCCTGAAGAGAGTATTTCACTGTGTGTGTATAAACATATATATCTATATATTTCTTTATCCATCCATTCATTAGTGGACACTGAGCCTGATTCCATAGCTATGCCAATGTGAATAGTTCTATGATAAACATAAAAATGTAGGTATCCCTTAACTGCCAAAAAGGGAGGCATCTATTTATTTTTACAGGAGAAGTGCTACTTTTATGCCAACAGATCTGTGTTCCTCCTTCTTGAGATCTGGTATTAATTGTATCCTGAGTTCCCAAACTCTGTCTATGTGTGTCTCTAGATTAGATTTCAAGAATAAGATAAGCAAGATTTTGCTTATAACATACGATAAATGGTGGTGCACATTTTCTTGAGGCATTTATCTCATCTTGAAGTCTTCTTGAAAGATAAAAGGAATATGAAAAACTATTTTAGGCAAGAGCCCAGTATAATAAAATTTTAAGGGAGTAATTGACATTTGTGTAGCAGAATGATTAATAGATTTATTTATTTGCAGTGTAGAAAAATAATGAAAATTAATGCTGGAAAGGTATAGGACCAACATATGGCAAGTTATGAGTGCCAATTTAAGGAGTTTGTACTTTATTTTTCCAAGGAAAATATTTTTGTCTTTTCAGCATTTGGAACTGTTAAGATGTAAGAACAATTTCCTGGGTAGCATGGGTCTAAAAAGGAGGCAACTGGATGCATGAGAGAAGTTAGAAAATGGACAATATTTGGATACATAGGGAGGATAGGACATTTGTTGAAGTTAGAATAATATGCCCTATAAATCAAGAAGACATTACAATAACATATCATTTTTACAAAAGTTGATAGTTACATTCTTTGCTAAAGTCTTTTCAAAAATTTGAAAACATAGCATTTCTCTTCTAGCACCTATTTCATATGTTAGTGATTCTCCATGGGTGTGAAAATTGCTAGGAAAAGATTACAATCTTCATGGGGAAAACCATCTTTATGTCTTCTAAATTTAACAATATGCCTTACAACATCTCTTAAAAAGGGATAAATATGTATAATTATATTAATGTAATTAGGAGTTAATAATGATCCAATCTAACCTGTTCATAATAACATGATGAAATTAAAACTTGGAAGGGTTTAGTACCTTATTCAAAGTCACAAAAACGTTACCAAACTGGAATTTGGTTTCATATCTTCTAATTCCTAGCAAAAATGTATTTCCCTGGTAGAATACTGGACAATTCATAAGAGAATAATAAAGCATAATAATAAAGAAGTGAAACATAAATACCTCTGTATCTGAATACAATTATCATTATTTTCTGAAGTCTAGATGTTTTTCTAAAATGAATAGCTTTCTTTAAACACCACAGCGATACCAGTTCACAAAATTGGGAATTCATAGTTAAAAGCTTAGGTGTTATCAGAAAATCTTAAATTAAGGATGGGAAAGTGTCCAGTTGAAAGGCCTTGGACATCAGGCAGAATTATCCTGGACAAAATAGTATTGCTGCTCCCATGTTTAACCATTAAATTTTAACTTTCACATTATATAGATCATTATAGGGAAAAAATATATGCATATCCACGTATACCCTTATATAATACATTTGAATTATATATATGTACATCAGTTGTCATCCTATGAAATGACTCAGTTGAAATAAAGGATTACTAAGTAGTTATTTATTCAATAGAGAGTTGCATTTCCTAGTTTTAAACAATCTTTCAAGCTTAATAATTAATGTTAATAATAAGTTCATATTTGTTTAAATGTTTATTTTTAATACCATATGTTGGTAATAAAAGTTTAAATGCTACAAATCAACAAATACACCTATGAGGTCACAGTGATTTTGTTTGATTCATATCTATGAGGAAACATACAAATACATGATGGCAGGAGTCTAAATACCTTAGTTTTAAGTCCAAGAACAGTGAACAATTCCTGCATCTCAGCTAGAGGATACAAGTACTTTAAATCAGTCAAGTGAGATGAAACTGTTCATCCCATAAAGTTCCAGACAGAAAGATTTGAATTGTGTATACCATAACTTTCTTATTGGATACATTCATGAAGTGGATGTTTAAATACCATGCAATTTTATCTTTCAAATACTCGTGTATTCAATTACTCATGTATCTTTCAATTACTCATTCAATTAAAATTTTTGGAGACATCAATTTCAACGTAATTTTTATTGCAAGATAAGAATCATAACCACACATAGCAAAATCACCTTGCTATTCCTTAAAAGAGAAGACAGCAGGCTGACAATTGCTGCCCCCAAACTCCTTGTCTCCTTTTTTCTTAAAAATTGTTTGCCTCCCATTTCATTCTTCCTACTCCTATAAGGTGGATAAGCAAAGAGGCCAGACCCTAGGGAACGGAAAAGCAACAGGAGAGGAGCCTGGATTTCCGTATGACTGTGCAGAGTGCAGCTGACTATCCACCCCAGACCACCTCTTAGCTTTTAACTAATATGTAAGAGAAGAATAATCCTCCGTCTGATTTAACGTTACGCATCATAGTCTTTTGTTACTGCAGTTTGATCTCTATGGAATCAAATAAAAATAATAAAGAGTTCATAAAATTGAAAATGCCAGGAAGGTTGGCAAATATAGAGTATGACATCATAATAGGCTGGTATCATAAAAGGCTTAAAATATAACCATTTCTTTTAAAAGCAGGCAATGGAAGATGAGTACCTAGACCCGGATTTTCTTTCCTTCTTTTTTTTAAATTTCAGATTAAGATAAGGGTGCATACAATTAGCTAATACTGTGTATTTGTAAGGTAAATTTTGAGTTGTAGCTGTAGTTCTTACAATATTAGCTAATTGTGCATACATAAATTTGTAAGGTGAAGTCTGAGTTGTAGTTGAGTCTTTTCACCCAGGAAGTGTGCCATAGACCCTCACATTGTACAGGGTGGGGGAAGCATACCAAGCCCCCTCCCCTCTTCTTCAACTTAATTGAATTTAATCTCATGTGGGCCTGTAATTGTTCCTCTATTCGTACCAACATAGCATTGAGTACATGGGACGCTTGCCTTTCCATTCTTGAGATCTTTTACTAAGCAGAATGTTCATCAATTCTCATCTAGGTAAATACAAAATAGTAAAGTCTCCCTCAAAAAAAAAAAAAAAATCACACGTTTTAAGTCTTATCATTGTTAAGACTTTTTCAAATGTGAGAATACTCAAGTTGAATATATTTGAAGTTAGGAGGACTATTGCTGAGAAAACTTACCAAAACGAAAATTGTATTCTTATGGGGGCAACCAAAATGGATTTCCCTGCTGCAAATGCAAGGCAGACCCACCTGTGAGCTGCATAATGGCATTGTAAGTGAGGAAATGAAAGTCATTATTTCCTCCCTGAGCTATAGTCACAGGAGACAGGGTGAGAAAAGGTCAAACTTCCATCAGGAGTATAGTCATAGAAAACTTTTTAGATAAAATTTTGACTAATTTGCAAGTCCCTAAACTAGTTTTATGTTAATGTGACTGACAAAAGTGTGTACGATAAAAGGTACAATAATTTATCCATTTTGTCTTTCTTTATTAGTTCTAACATACATTTTGAGAAACTGGGCCTACTCATAATTGCCTATAAATTGAGATGTGCTCTGTTTTAAAGTCATTCATTTGCAGAAAATTTATTATGACAAAATTAGAAAAGCATGAAAACAATTCAATATGTGCTCCCAGAAGTCTAACAGATTCTAACTAATCCATTCAGTTAAACAATTAGTTTCAGTTTGTAAAATACATAGTGATAAATCAGCTTTTTGCCAATGTATCACTTTAGATGTGCAAAGATGCATTAATAGTGTCATAAAACATGCATAACTAACAACTCCATAGAATGCTTTATGATCATATAATTTTTGCATAAAGGATAAACAGAATATGTGCAGAAAATGGATATAATGAATGTTTGCTCTTGAGGGCTGAGGTTACTGAAAGTACAGCACATAAAAAATGGCTTGCTTCATATCCAGGCTTTGATGTTTCCCACTTGGGCTATAAATTCTATTGTAAGCCATTAAAAAAATCAAAATCAAAATGTTAAGGAATGCATCCTCATAAAACTGAAGGCTGAGTATAGTAGGATGTGCTTTTTGTTTATTAGTGTAGCTAATGTATAGGACAATGGATATTTGTAGTTCACCTAAAACTGGACATATTGTTTAATAATATGAGCTTTAATAATATTAGCAGTTCAAGAAATCATTACAAAGTGTTATCTGAATCATACATATTTATTTAATCAATGTTGTAAATTGCTTTTATGTGTTACTAGTGAAAAAAATTCCTTGCAATTCTGTTAATTTCCTAAATCTCATAGTTTGCAGCTTATTTAATTAATTATCTATTTTTCGGTGATTTTAAATATATTCTTATTTTCCATTCTTGAGATTTAGGTAATTAACAGATGTGTTCCATGAAACATTCACAGGAATATTATTATTTAATTTCTGGAAACATTATTTAAAAAACTAATCATACATTCAGCAATATCCCTAAGTCATATGTATTGAATTAATATTATAATTTGCTTTTATGTTTTACTAGGTACAAAGCTCCTTGCAAGTCTGTTGTCTAAATCTCATAGTTTTCAAATTATTTAATTAATTTTCCATTCTTCAAGAGGAAAAGAGACAGCTTCTCCATTCATTTAATTTAGCATCCCTAATTTCTATTGCAGTAATATGTCTGACTTTAAGAATATGGACATTACACTATGCAGTGTGACAGGTAAATCTACATGTGTAATATGAATTCTTAAGAAAAGAATGTGTTAATATTCCATCATACTGTGCAAGTGTACTAATCAAAGCCTTTCTCAGAAAAAATGAAATATCAGAGAGAAGTCTTAGTTACAAGATTAATGACTTGGTAATTAATTATTCTTCTGGAAAGGTGGTTGTTATTTTATATACATTTGGTGGTGCCATTAACCCTTATAAGAATCACTTAATAATTTCTAGTAAAGTTAAAGACATCAGCATCTCACAAAATACTAAATGCAGCCATGGGGCACAAATGCCAGAGAAATGCTCAGGCAAGTCTGCTGGGAAATATTATTAGTGACATTTTTATAGCTGTTGTATTGGTTTTCTATTGCTGTGCAACAAATTACAAAAACTTAGTAGCTTAAATGAACACCAATTGATTATCTTTCAGAATCCAAAGTCAGGAGTCTGGGTATGGGTTGAACGGGTCCTTTCTCAGGGTCTTAAAAGTCTGATACCTGAGTGTTGGCCAGGGGTGAAATCTCTTCTGAGGCTAGGGATCCTAGTCTAAGCAATTTGCATTGTTGGCAGAATCCAGTTCCCTGTGACCATAGTCCTGACAGAGTTAGCAACTTCAGGTTGACACAGATATTTGTTTATTTGAAGCCAACAAGAGTGTTTATTGTATGGTAGGGAGCCAGCCCTGTTTAAGGGCTCAACTGATTATGTGAAGCCAAGCTAGCATAATCTACCTGCAGAATGACTCACAGTCACTTGATTTTCAGCTTTAAGTACTTTTCAAAATCCCTGTAACCAGAACATGAGGCTAAAATTCATTACATCTATAGCCCTGCCCACAGTCACAAGCAGAGAATTATACAAAAGATGGACACCAGGGGTTGGGAGTCTTGAGGATGGTCTTAGATTCCTGCCCACCATGCTGTTTTATTAAAAATAGAAAAAACATGAGATTGATAAGAAAATTAATGATAAAGTAAGGAAGATTCAAATAAGAGAATGCTACTGGACACTGAACATGAATAAAATCAAACTATGTTTGTCAACATGAATAAATCCAAAATGCAGAAAGGGAGAAAAAACAGCATGGTACCAATCATATAAAGTTTAAATTCAGTAAAACCATGTATTGTGTTATTAGTATTATATGCAGAGAAATGATAATCTCTAAATTCAGTTGAACCATCACCTCTGAGAAGACAGGTGAGGATAAGATCAAACGGGGTGCACAGCAGGAGGCCTTCAGCTAGAATGGCAGGATTTTCTCTCATAAGTGGACTGGTGAGTCCATGAGGGTGTCATACATTCTACATTTCTGTACACTCATCAGATATATTTTGTAACAAACATAAAATATGTAGAATTATTCAAGAAAAACTTGCATGATTTACATCCATAATACCCAAGTAGAATCAATTGCTTCTGATAACTGTGTCATCTTTAAACCAACAGGCTTTGCAATTACCTTTTGAGTTCTTTCTTCAAACAAACTGAATTGAGAATTGGGATAAGGAAACTGGTCAAAGCAAGGTCTCCTCTGATTGAACCACTGGAAAGGAGATGTGGATGGACGTGCAGATTTCCACCATTTTGCACCTTCCATGAACCACACCCGAGTGTGCTCTGCATCATCCCGACAGGCAACCATTCCTCCCTCACCCCACACAGCCTGGGGTGCACCTGTGTTACGACCCTCCCTTGGCATGAGAATTCTATCCACAAGTGCGTTTGCCCTGCTGACTATGAGCACATTTCTCTTCCTCTTTCCTCCTCCAGCACTGAGCACATTTTTTTGTCTCATAATCAGTGTTTCTTAATGTTGCTTAAATGTATCACTTATATAGCTCACTCCTCGGTGGAAATAGGACTCATGACACATAAAACACCTTGACACTTCAATAGGAAAAGAGGAAATAACCTCTACTAATTTAATATTCCTAGTTCATTTTAGCCATGGTCGGTCAGGAGGGAGTGAAGAGAAGGCAGTAAGTTTTGCCTTTTAGGAGGGTCATTCAGATGAACATATGTCCAAAAAACTCCATTTCAGAATACATTATAGCCTGTATTTAGCCTACTTATTTCTCACCTGACATCTCCCTCTTCTTCAATTAACTTCACCATTTTAATAATATTGAGTGAGCTCTTCTGATCTTTCCAAGGTTTAATGCCACCTACTTTGCCAACCTTTTATTCCATTGGTTTCAGACATTTCCTTTGATTTAAATGCCATTTAAAAGTGAAGAAACGAGGAAGATGGTATATTCAGAAAAGGGTCACTTGACTCAATTAAATGACTTGAAGCACATACTTCTACCAATCTGATGATTTCAACATCTGAGGAAACACCAAAATGTAGGAGTAAGATTTTAAAAATTATCAAGATGGCACAGATATTTCAAAATTCACATAGAAAAGTACATTTTCCCATGAATCAACAAAAAGTATATTTTTATCCTGCCAACACTGTAAAATTCTAATAGAAATCAGTAAAGATGGAGGCTAAGAAAAGGTGTTCCTCACTTCAAAATGCTGCGCTGCTCCTTCATCCACGATCCCTTTGCGAATTGTTCATCCTTCAATCACAGCATGTATAACACCACATTCTAAAATGTCAGGTTTTCTCCTGAGCTCCTGTCTCTGCAGCCAGTCCATGTTCCTGTCACTCTCTCTGTCTTAAGACTTCGTTTTAGATCATGAGATAAGAACAGGGAGAGGTGTGCAACTTCTAGGACATACTTCCTTCTGTCCATGGTCTGTGCTGCAGTGTGATGCCATTACACCGGCTGCACCCACCATGTGGTCCAGGCTAAGGGCCAAGTCCTGGAGGATGCTCCCTGGCTGCACCCACCATGTGGTCCAGACTAAGGGCCATGTCTTGGAGGATGCTCCCTGGCTGCACCCACCCTGTGGTCTAGGCTAAGGGCCATGTCCTGGAGGATGCTCACTGGCTGCACCCACCATGTGGTCCAGGCTAAGGGCCATGTCCTGGAGGATGCTCACTGGCTGCATCCACCCATGTGGTCCAGGCTAAGGGCCATGTCCTGGAGGATGCTCACTGGCTGCACCCACCCTGTGGTCTAGGCTAAGGGCCATGTCCTGGAGGATGCTCACTGGCTGCACCCACCATGTGGTCCAGGCTAAGGGCCATGTCCTGGAGGATGCTCACTGGCTGGATCCATCCATGTGGTCCATACTAAGGGCCATATCCACTCACCTTCCCTGGGCTGTTTATTGAACCCTTGAAGTTAGAACAGACTGGCCTGGGCCACCAGCAAAATAAATTCCAAAATACTTTCCTCTCCTTTATGAGCTTTGCCAGTGGTTACTAAGTATACAAGGTGGACACAACAGTTATCAAATATGTTTGGAAGCCAAAATTTTTGAAATAATTTCAAGATGATCAGAATAGTTTAATATGGGGGGGGGGGTCAGGCTCTATGCAAAAACTTTACTAAAAGTATGTCATGTAACATTCAAACCAACACTGTCAACTTGACACATTTGTCCCCATTTTATGGGCAATAAAAACAAATTCTGAGAACTTAAGTGTCTTTGATGGCAAAGACAATTTAAGAAAGGGAATACATGATTCAGGGAAATAAATTAGAACTTTACGATTCTAAAATGTCTATACTGTCATCTCCAAATATTAGATAGTTACAGAGAATTGTATTTGTGTATTGTACCCTTTTTTCCAGCCACCCTCATGAGGTGGATCATGGGAGATCCCTTACATTTTTTAAATTGGAATCCCCCACTTCATTGTCCTCTGAGGGGAAAACTCAATCATGATATTGACAAAGTATTCTGAGTTACATGTGATTTAGCAATGTGGAAAGATATAAGGAGGTCTAGAGTCTTTTTCTGAATTTGGTAATCAACCTATTAGTCAGACGGGTGCCAAAATAACATTTTGATCCTTCGGGAGAAAAAAAGCACTTACATTTCCCATCCAATAATGTTCCTTTCTTGTCTTTTGAGCTCCCAGGTTCCTGTAGCTGTTCTAAAGTTCAAAAAATTATGACAAATGAAAAGCCCTTGGTCTACTCCATGAAAATGTACTTTCTTTTCTACCGTTCTTCCTATCCTCACCCAAATTCTGTCTCTGGGCTTCACATTGTCCTGCCATAGTCTAGAAGTCACCTCTTCTTCCCTTCTACAATCTGTTTTCTGGACTCTAACTCTCTAAGTGCATCAACAACTTCTATGGCTAATTCTCACTGTAAATGAGGCATATTGTGCTCTTCTACGCCAAAATACAAACGCAGCCACCTTGGTATCTGCCTTCACTCGGAGCGCTTTCATTACAGAGGCAGTGAAGAGTGCAGACTCTACAAGCAGAGATCTACATTCAGCTGGATTTATTCAACTAGGTTCTGCCTGCGTGACCTTGAGCTGATTACTTCTCTGCCTTGGGTACCTCACCTGTAAAATGGGGTAATATGATCATATCTAACTCTAAGTATTGAATAAGAATTAAATTGAATAATTCCCGTACAATACTTAGAAAAGTGCCCAGCACACACTCAGCACTAGTCAATCAGGTGGCACTAACCTCCTCCAACAGCCTGCAACAGACTAGAGACTTATCTACTCCTGATGAACCTCACATCGCCAACTCCGTTTAATGTTTCCATCAATTGTTTGCTCCTATTGTTGACAGATTTTCCTCATTCCTCCATTTTTCTGTGATTCATTCTTAATTTTTACATCCAGAAAAAAAAATCATCATTCAATTTTAAATGACCAAAAATACACAGAAGAAAGGGGAACTATAATTTCCACCACAGCGTGAGTGAGGTCTTATAACAGATCTCATGTGGTTGGTTTTTCTTGTTTGCCTGAGTTTTCACTTTCGATTGAAATCAATAAATACCACCAGGGAAGGAGAAGGAAAGCAGACAAGTGGTAGATAAGTCTTTATCTCACCTTGTTGCCTCTTCTAATCCCAGGAGGGTCAAGTGCAATTTGGACCCAGCTGTCCTTAAGATTTAATAGTAAAGTTTGCACCTGGTCTGCAACTGCAATTGAAAGTGATTTGCAAATTAATCTCAAATATAGTTCACTCTCAAATATTTATTTTGTTGTACTCCTGTTGGTTTCCTCAGACATGCATACAATATATTACTGCTACCACTTTCTGAGTTCTTCAGAGTCAAATTTTTTAATCCTTATGCATTCATAGGATTTTACACACTCGAAGCTAATTTAATCTTTTATGACCCAAAATCATCAAAAAGACAGTAATACTGAACACATTTAATCCACACTAAAAACAGTGTGTAAACACTATTAATTTATGGTAATTGACATCTTGGTGGAATCAAAACTGTCAAGTAATTGACATTGTGATTTAACTTGTAATGTATAATTAGCATGACTGTTTTTTCCTTTGAAAAGAGATTCACATAATTCAGAATCACAACATGATGCTATTTTTTAAATCCTGCATGTAATAACACGTGTGTTTATTCTACGTTTTTTCCCTTCACAATATGCAGTTTGTTAAATGTCATATTACAAAAATGGAAAATAAACATTGCAATTTCTCATCATTTATTGTCTTCAGAGTTTACTTTGTCAAATAAATGCTTTGGTTTATAGCACATTTATACACTATGATCGTCACCAGGACAGTCACCACATGTAACACACTATACCAATGACAATGAAAATTCTAAGACACATATATTACTGATATTTTAGGGACTATATGAATTATGTTAATACATTAATAAACATAAACACAACAGTTTCTTGACTGCAAATGCCAAAGTTTCTTTATAAATTTAAAAATAGTCTAAGAAAACAATAACCATAAATAATATATAAATGGGGAAACATGGATATAGATTGTTTATTGCCACTGTAACAAAATCTGTTATTCATCTCTATATATCCATGATTCACTTTTTCCATTTAAAAAAAGCTCAATTTTACCTAAATATGGAACTCCCTAAAATAAAAAATGCATATCCCATTTTCTCTTGTACCTAGATGTGACTAAATGATTACTCTGTCCATTAAGAGTAAGAAAAAATGATATGAACAGCCCCTAGAAAATGTCTTGTGAAGTGGGCTTGCCTCCTTCTTTCCTGATGCCCAGAATGTGGACACATTGGCCAGCGCCTGAGAAATCACCTAAGGCCATAAGGTAAATTTTTATAAGAAAATGATACAAATGGAACAAGAAAGAAACCAGAATCCCTAACTTGAAATGCCACATTAGCCAACTATGGAATTCTTTATATTTCCATCATCAATAGAGTATATAAACGCATTTTAGTAAATTCAAAAAATGGAACACCAAGTAGCAATTTAAAAAAATGAACTATGACTTTAAGTGTGGATGTGGAGGTTTTCACTAACGTAAAGGCGAGTGAACAAACAAAAACGTATAAAATCGTTGAGTATGATTTTATTGCCTATGTACTGTTGCAGAAGATAAAATAAAAATAATTCAGATTACCAACACTTGTAATGAACATATAAAATTAAGTGAAAGGGTAATTACCAAAATTTCTACAAAGAGGGAATATTTACATTTCTACAACGCATATGCTAACAGAAGCCCCTTGGTTTTTTCACAGATGGATTATATCATGATGAAGTCAAGGCATTCAATATACCCGTCATTGTACCTGACAGGTAGATTTTTATCCCTCCTGGCTCTTCCTACTCCCCTTCATGGTTTCTTACGTCTATTCACCATATTATGACCATACGTATCCCTTGTTTAGCTCTCACTTATAAGTGAGAACATGTAATATTTGTTTTTCCATTCCTGAGATACTACCTGGGATAATGGTCTCCAGTTTCATCCAGATTGATACAAAATATTATTTCATTCTTTTTGTGGCTCAATAGTACTGCATAGTGTGTGTGTGTGTGTGTGTGTGTGTGTGTGTGTGTGTGTTCGATCAGATTTTCTTATCCACTCATGAATTTGATAGACACTTAGACTGATTCCATGTCTTTGCAATTGTGAATTGTGCTGAGGTAAACACTCAAGTACAGGTGTCTTTTTTGTAAAATGACTTCTTTTGCTTTGGGTAGATACCATTAGTGAGACTGCTGGATCAAAATGGAAATTCATTTCAATTCAAGTTGGGGGGAGGAAGAATGAGGGAGCGTGTGTAGCAACCTATGTAACAGAATATGTAGGAACCTAAGTAACAGAATATGTAGCAACTATGTAATAAGATATGTAGCAACCTATGTAATAGGATATGTAGCAGCTTATGTAACAACATACGTAGTGATCTATGTAACAACCTATATAGCAACCTATGCAGCAAGATGTGGAGGAACAGGGAGAGAAAAAGTGGTGATTGACCAGGGACAGCAGGTTTGCAGAGACAAAGTAGCAGTCTGGCAATCACTAGATGTTAAAGAACAGGCGGACATTGGCAGTGGAAAATTGATCAGCTCTGGAATTCCAGTGTGGGGGTCAGGCTCGGGGGAGGGGAGCTTGTTCTCAATAAATAGCAGCTGTGGAGGTTGCTTGGGGCCTTCCCCCCCCCCCCCGACACGCATGGGGGAGGCCCCCTCCTGCAAACTTGGAGCTCACAATCCATTGTCCAGTCTGCTTCCTTGGTGATAGCACCAACAAGAGTGGACAGGGGACAAGGGGTGTTTGGGGTGCTCCCACTTAATGGGCACAATGTAAGGGTATACGGCACACCTTTGGGGTGCAGCACACAACTACAAGAGGGAATCTACCTAACAAATTTAAATGTTGGGACCCGGTTGTCTGTACCCTCTCTTTAACCTGAAATTAAAAAAATAAAAAATAGTAGGTCTACTTTCAGGTCTTTGAGGATTTTCCATACTATTTTCCTTAGAGGTGCTACTAGTTTACATTCCTATCAACAGTGCAAAAGTGTTGCCTTTTCACTGCATCCGTGCCAACATCCATTAGTTGTTTTTTTCTATAATTTTTTTAATAATGGGCCATTCTGAGAAGGGGAAAGCAGTAGTATCTCATAAAGTTTTAAAAGAATTTTTTCATGTTAGTTGACCATTTGTTTATCTGCTTTTGAAACAAATTTGTTCATGTCTTTGGCCCACTTTTTGATGGGGCTTTTTTTTTTTTTGTCTTGCTGACTTTAGTATAGTCTTACCAAAATATGGATATTATCCCTTTGTCAGATGTGTATAGTCTGTGAATATTTTCTCCCAGTCTACAGGCTGCCTATTTGCCCTGTTGATAATTTCCTTTGCTCTGCAGAAGTTTTTGACTTTAATTAAGTCCCATTTATTTGTTTATTTTATTTTATTGTTTCTGTAATTTCTTCTGGGTCTTGGTCATAAATTCTTTGCCTAAGCCAATGTCCAAAAGAGTTTTTCATACATTTTATTCATAATTTTTATGATTTCATGTCTTACATTTAAGTATTTAATCCATCTTGAGTAAATTCCTGTATACAGTGAGAGATACGGATCTAGTTTCATTCTTCTGCATCTAGCTATCCAGTTTCCTCACATCATTTACTAAATAGGCTATCCTTTCTTCAGTGTATGTTTTTGACTTTGTCAAAAATCAATTGGTCATAGCTATATGATTTTATTTCTGGATTCTCTATTATGTTCCATTGGTCTATGAATCCACCTTTATACAAGTACCAAGCTATTTGGGTTATTATAGTCTTGTAGGATAATTTGAAGTCAGGTGTGGTGATGCCTCCAGATTTGTTCTTTTTGCTCAGGACTTATCTATTCAGGCTCTTTTGGGATTCCATATTAAGTTTGGAATTATTTTTTCTAAATCTATGAAAAATAACATTGGTATTAATATTTTGGTGGAAATTGCACTGACACTGCAAATCACTTTGGGCAGTATGCTGAGTTTTATTAAAATTTTGACATAATCAGAAACCTAGCCAATCTATATTGCTGTCTATGATTATTTTTAAAATATTGTATAGTATACAACAAACAATTAATAGACACTAGAAGCCACCCAGAAACACTACCAATAATTTAAAAAAGAAAAAATGAATAGTACATATACAAGAAGAATAATAGAGAATATAGACATTGGCATCAGAAGATGAAAGTTTAAAGTAATCATTATGAATATATTCAAGGCAAATAAAGAAAAGACAAAAAAAAATAGTTGATAGATGTCAATTTTAGCAAAGATCCTTATGAAAGAACCATCTGGACATTCCAAATCTGTGAAGCAAGCCCAAGATTCCCCTGCAAACTCCAATTAAAAGGAAAATGTTATTAATTTGAAGGAAAAAAAATAAAATCCAATTATATGAGGTCTATAATGCAATTAAATTCTCTCTCTCTCTCTCTCTCTCTCCTGGTCTGTTGCCCAGTCTACATCTACAATTTCATTGCATTGGCCTAGCTCACAGCAATCTCAAACACTTGGGTTCAGGCAATCCTCTTGCTCCAACCTCCTGAGTAGCTGGGACTACAGGCACATGCCACAATGCCCACTAATTTTTCCAGTTTTAGTAGAGACGGGGTCTCACTCTTGCTCAAGCTGGTCTTGTCCTCCAAGAATGCAAACAATCCTCCTGCCTCACCTCCCAGAATGCTAAGATTGCAAGTATGAGCCACTGCACAGGTCTAGGCAAATTTCTTGAAAACATGATTTACCACATTGAATACAGGAAGAAAATCACAAATCTTTCTTTGCTCAAATGTTTGAAAATAAGAGGTGGGCATGGTGACACTCCACCTCTATTTTATCAAGCACCTCCTAAATTAGAACATCCTTCTATATCATCACCATAATATTATGTAAGAAATAAAATATTTATTCATTCATGTTAAACATTCTAAGTATTATTTTTAAAACAATTCATAAATTTATTTATTTATTCCAAAATTTTCTTTTTCCACATTCGAGATCTCACCATGAGGATTACACGTTACATTTAGTTTGTGTGTTTAATCTCCTTTGATAGAATAGATTATCCCACCATCTTTACATTCTACACAAATTAAGATTTTGAAGTATCACAGCAGGTGTTCTTGTAGAACATCCCACAATCTGGAATCTTTCCTTATAAGTTGAATCAGGTTAAATGATGCACCACTCAGAGGACAACTCCGGGAATAATACTTCCCAAGAACTCACTATGTGAGGCTTACAGCATCAGTATGTCTCATCCTGTGTTACTAAGTATGGTGACTTGTTTAAGAAAGGTCTGCCAAATTTGCCTTTAGTAAAGTTCCCTTTACCTTTTTAATTTCTGGCTTTGCGAATATCTTTTTCTCTATCACCTTTTCACCAAGTGGTTTTCGTATCCACCAATGAGCATTGCTTGAATTGATTAGTACAGTGGTATTAGCAACATGGTAGATTTTCTAAACCTGTCATTCTTTCCACAAGTATTAGTTACGATTCTCACAAACCTTCCCTTTAAGAACCACGTAGCACTAACGGATTCTTTGTTATCGGATATACTGTAATTCATCACCATCCTTTTTCTTTTTGATACTTTAGTTAGATGCTCAATGTGGAAGCCCATTCCCACCATATCCATGACATTTCTGTTTTCATCAGGCATCCAACATTCTTTGAACACCTCTTGTTTCCTGGCATAACGAGACATTCTAGGCTCATCTCGTCATTTGGGTGTACTTATTTGTAATCAAATATTTCTCCATGGTGAGTAGTTTCTGTTAGTGGGATGGGATTTTTAGAGGATACAGCCTCTCCTGGTGGGTATTTATGTAATTGCTATTGGGGTTATTGTTTCTAGACACTTTACATGCATAGAGAAAATTTAAAAAATGGTCTAAAAATCATGCATTTGCATTGAAATCTCCAACTGAAATCCAACACTACAAGGTTTTTCAATTCGACCTACTCCAGATTTTGCATAACCTTCTCCCACAGGAAGGATTATTTCAAATGTCAAAATGTACCTTCATTTTCTCTACCTACATCATGTACAAACTTATTTCGTCATTTTTACATAAATTTTGCCAACCTCAAATGTACTAAGACTAGTTCAAAAGATCTTTGCAGTTCTTGTCTTTATATTCTAATAAAAGTAATATTTTAGGCTACTATTGTTTCATGATTTTCTCTTAGAGTTTAACTTAGTTCTATAATTTACACTAGCCATACTATATTTAAATGCACCATCTAAGCCTCTTAATGTAGTACATACGTACACATTATATTGCTATAAAACTTCTATGTAACTAAGTCTCAGAAACCACAAAAAGGGAAGTGATAATTTTACCTTAATTTTTCTGGGAGTTAGCTTATCAAAGCCTTTCTCTGAATATATCTTCATTCCATAAAGTGCTGAGCAGAAATATGTATGTTTTTAACAATATGCTGTCCAATTATTTGGCCCACCAAAGAGTATTAAAGCCAAATATCATTTTTAAAGAAACTTACAGAAGTAGCTTTCTTAAAATGAAGAAATACATAAGTAGAATCCGAAAAATTGGGAATCTAAACTTACTTCAAGGGACTCTCCAGTACGATAACCTTGAAAAGGCCTTGAAAGCAGTCGGTGCTGGCTCAGAAGCAGAGCAGGAAGATGAGAGACTTACGAGGGAATGTTGCTAACAATGAAAAGGATCAGCTACATTGTCAGACAAGTTATTGGAAAAATTTCATTGAGAAGAAGTTTACAAAGGTCGTAGAAAGGATAGAGAGATTTTTCTAAAGTTCAAGGAATTGGAAAAGTTACATGATAAAAAAATTCTACAGGAAAGAAAATACGTAATGAGACTACCTTTGCCTACTCATACCACTGCAAATATGAAGTAATATTTTAACATTAAATTGACACATATATTTATTCAGAGAAAGGAGGAAAGAAAGTAGTTTGATTGAATTAAACATTTTCTTTACCCTCAGAGAAAATGAATAATTTTCACAATTTATTCATTGGAAGATTCCACTGTATACATCGTGTTTTGGTGAAAATAAAGCTATTAAATATGAAGAAGAAAATAACTAAAAATATCCAAAGTTCTTTATAACGAGAATCACGATTTGGACTATTGGTTTCTATGTGAGTGTTTTTTAAACCATTGTTCTATTTTGATAAAAATTGAAGTTAATTGTAAAAAATTAAATTCTTTACTCCTTTCTGCATGTTATTTCTTCTTTTTAGCTTTTGTCTAGTTTTGGTTCAATGTTACAGTCACTATGCTATTGATTGTTATTTCAAACATCTTTCACAGGAACATTAATCTCATATGTCTTACACACAATATCTTTGGCATAAATTTCACCTAATATGTAATCTACTTGTGTTACTCACTACTCTAAAAACTGTAATTGGTTTCAAGAGATTTTCTCATTTTGAGCCTGAGGTGACTGCACAGTGAAGAGAAGCAGAAGGGTGGATGTCTGAGTTGGGTAGCTGGCAGCCTTTTTGAAGTGCTGAGTTCACACTCACTTCTAAAAGTTGTGAAATGTACTTATTTTTCCTACTCAAGATTCTTCCTGCCATCTTGAAATGTGTTTGGACTATAAATTGTTCCCACAAATTACTGGGAAGTTCTGAAAAATTGTACAACCCTAATGGTTTGTTCTTCTCTTAGAAGATTATGATGCTGGTTATAATCTTATATTCTAGGATATTTTATTGGGCTATTCCCCTGATGGCTTTTTTCACTCTTCTATTTGCTTCTCTTTAGTTCAGCAGGTCTATCAAGAATATATAAATTTTGTTAATTTACTGACTTTATATCCTATTGCCTCTGGAAGGTGAAGACAAAGTAAAAGATTGTGCCCTTAGCATAGTTAATTTTTTTGGTTTGGGTTTTTGTTTTTTTTCTATGGGTCTTACATTTCAGAGTTTGTGGCCTGTTGACTGAAAATTTATTTTTCTCCTTTATGCTTTTTTGTGGCTTGTGAAGATGTTCCTTTTCACTCCTGGATTTTCTCTATATGTTCTTGCTGTTATTCCATTAAGTTTTAGCCCAAAGAAATTGTGATATTCATTATTAGTCTTCAATCTTTCTTTGGAAATGTAATAAGTTTTTAAGAAAATAAAGCATACAGAAACCAACACAGATTATGAATAATTGTTCAAAAGTGTATTTTTTGTAGTAGGAAGACATTTTATCCCCAGGTAAGGTATTAGTTAGGATCAGTTCAGTTTGGTTTTAGTTAGGGTGACCGCGTAATTTGGGCAAGTATTGTCCAAACTGAGACACATTTGAAAATTGAAGTGGGAAGAGTTAACACTAACACTAAGACAGTAAGTGTGAACAAGGATTCTCCAGGGCATACCAGGATGTACAATCATCCAGGGGTTAGTGAAACACATAGATAACTTTTGCAGTTACTTCTATGCGTGACTAAGCATTTTCTGTCACCCTCTACCCCCCAAAGCACAGCTTTCAGTAATACTCCTAGTGACCACTGATCCAACCAACCCAATATCATGACATGAAGGTTTGGGACCGGAGGTCATAATGCTTTGTGACACTATCCAATTACTATGTTGCTATAGGGGAAGTGTGTGGGTCCTGGAGGAGAAATAACATATAAAATATGTGGAGAGAGGAGCTCTTCTATAGACATTTCCAGTCATCACATTGTTTGTACAATAATAAGTAGAGAATTTGGTCCTTATCTAGCTTTAGTCAAAACAGAAGCCCAAGTGCCCATTGATCCACAAATGGATTAAAAAATTGTGGTATATGTACACCATGGAATATTATGCAGCCCTAAAGAAAGATGGAGACTTTACCTCTTTCATGTTTACATGGATGGAGCTGGAACATATTCTTCTTAGTAAAGTATCTCAAGAATTATCCAATGTACTCAGCCGTACTATAAAACTAATTTATGGCTTTCATATGAAAGCTATAACCCAGTTATAACCTAAGAATATGATGAAAATTTGTCAAATGGTCTGTAAAACCAGTGTATGGTACCCCATGATTACATTAATGTACACAGCCATGATTTAATAAAAAATAAAAATAATAAAAAAAACCAAAGAGCCAAATCCAGGGATGAATCAAAGATGAGAACTGAGGAATGGACTACTTAAATTTTTCAAGAAGTGATCAGCTGTTGTAATTATGCTAGGTTTCTAAGAGTTGAGAACCATGTGCCAGAAGTTAGGATAGGGATGTTCATGCAAATTTTAAAATACTTTTCAGCTATTTAAAATTTCCAACCCTTTAACATTTTTGTTTCAATTTTAAGACATTCATAGGAGATATTTTTAACAGGTATGCTTAAGAGGCCAACTGTGAGAAAAACACAACCTTGGATTCTTTGAGGCAGGACTACTTATCTTTGTATTTTATGTGGTACATACTGGTGCCTACTAAATGGCAAATAAATAAAATGTGCCCGATTTGCAAAAAAAAAAAAAAGAAAAGAAAAAAAGAAAGAAAGAAATTGTATTCCCTAGAGGATGGTTGGCAATGTCTGGACATAGTCAAGTTTCACACACCTGGGCCAGGGTTGAAGGAGTAGTGCTACTGGTATCAAATAGGTAGAGGTCCTGGATGTGGCTAAATATTCTATGATATGAAGGATGACTCCTATAATTAAGAATGGTCTAAATCAAATATTGATAATGCCAAAGTAGAGAAACTCTGGATTAAAGGAAGAAGTTAAGACTGTTTACCTAATCTATGTGAGTGATGTATCAGCCCTATGGGATCAGGTGAGCCATATGAGTTAGGTGTGTTTAGGGGAATAATTTAGTTGCCATCTTGAAATAGACATTCTAATCAGAAGCAAGTTGTTGATGAACCTTGTACTGTGAACCTTAGTAACCAATATAAATCATTGTATCTCTTTCCTGCAGACACTGACAACAGCCCTGATAAATTAATTTAATTCAGCTGGGTTTATGATAGCACTGGAGAACCACTAACAACACACAGGCTGGTCTGACCATGTAAATTTTCACTTTATTCTTTGTGAACGTATTTTTTTTTTTAAGTTGGTATTCATTAAAACTATTCATTCAAAAATATTTCTGAAAGCCATTTATGTGCTTGGCTTTAAGCAAAATATTAGGTAAACAAAAAACAAAATAAAAGGTCTCTGCTTTCAAGAAGCTTAGAGATCAGTGGAATTGAATAATAAAGATTATGCAAAAAAAAAAAACAGCAAAAAAATGGATTAATTAATTTTCATTTTTAATTTCTGGTTTCATTAAGAAAAGAAGATATGCCTTGGGTGGAACAAGATTGTAACTATAAGGACCAAACAAAAATTTATTGTAATTTAACTAGGAATATCAAACAACTTTGTAGAAAAGCAGAAGCACTTTTGAAAGGCTGTATTAATAATTCTGCATCTTCCATGGAATGTATTTAATATCATAAAGTTTAAAATACAAATAGATTAAATTTTTAATATCTTGAATCTAGTGTCATGTTTTAATATAAAATATCTTATTGTATAATGAATTCAGTGATAAAATGGTATTAAATGTTTTTATTTGAGGGTTATTTTGTCATGATGTACATTGTAATTTGAAGGGGTGGTCTTCAGAAAACTACATTAAAAGGAAGCCTGGGTAGTTTTAGACACTGGGTATTTAAAAGCAAACAAATATTTTTGGTAGAAGTTGACTCAAATAATTTACTTCCAATTATAAATGTTTAGATTTGGCATTAAACAAAGAAGAAAAATATTGAGGTTTTTTTAGAAGTTAAAGTAGCAGAAAAACCATCAAAGTTTTAATTTTATATATCTTTTTCATCATACCTGTGTCCATATATCTTGTTATTTTAAAATTTAGGATGCCATTTGTAATTTACTTGTTCTTTTCTTATATAATTATATATGACAATTTCTTTGATGTTAAAAAGGTATTTTTTTTTTTCTTGGTTACTAGGAATACTATAACACTTTATTTACATATTTCAATAAAAAAATCAGAAGCATGATAATACATTTCTGATCATATGTGCTAAAATTAAAAACACATCATCTTATATGTGTATTTACAATTTTATTCTTGGATTCACAATTATCTCCTCTAAATAAATATTGGGCAATATGTAGAAGAAAAGTATGGGAACTGTAAACTATATAGCCTGTTAGCTAAGTGACGATTCACTTTTTCTCAAGGAAAAATGTTCAGAAAATTACTATTTCAAAATATTTTATTTACCCAAATATACCATTTTTATTTTATTCTTTTATGATATATATACATATATATATGTTAAGAATTCCAAGTCATTATGAAAAACTTTAATTACTCTCCAATATTTCAAGTGTGTTTTAGATTTCTGTGGAAAGCCATGAGAAATTTCTTACTTACACGATGATACACAGAACTGAGGAAGCCGGAAATGGCCTTACTGGAGTAGTGTCTGCTGTCATGACAAGTGAGAGCAAACAGGACAATCTAAAATGAATGTATGGCAATCTTTCTAAGTATCAAATTTTTATGGTTTCTTTACATATATTGTCAATTGCTTTTAAGCAGAATAAAGTGTTGTTTTCTTTGCCTCTTTCTTTTCATATTTTTGTGTAGATTCATATTTTGATTTTGTTC
The DNA here is from genome assembly GCA_963574355.1 of Loris lydekkerianus. Lineage (NCBI taxonomy): Eukaryota > Metazoa > Chordata > Mammalia > Primates > Lorisidae > Loris > Loris lydekkerianus. The sequence goes on from CAUYPK010063344.1 coordinate 23,799, forward strand.
ATAAACATGTAAATGTTTGTAAAACTCATTTTCACAGATATTTCAACTCCATGCATGTGTGTGTCTAGTCAGACTGCCTCTGTGTGTGCCTGCAGTGTTGTGTACAAGTACACTTAGATCTTCAGACCTGCAGTGTTGTGTACACACAACTTACACATTCAGACCTGCCTGTTGTGTACACGCACACTTAGACATCCAGATACTCTGTGGACCGTATGTCCAAATAGGTTGCCTAAGACATTCAGGGAATACAAACCTGCAATACATGTTGAAATCCTTTTATGTATAAGGATATAATACAACAAATGACAACCTTTCTGAGAATCCAGCCTTTCAAAAATTCAGTGAAAATAAAAAGGGACATAGGCAACTTTATTTTATCTCAGGGTGAAAATGATCAGGAAAAAGCAGTAAAGGCAGTTCAGGTTTACAGGAGTCTTTTTTTGTAGCTGCATTTGGGCAATTAATTTGATCTGCAGTCCAAGAAGCATTTTATAATTAATTTCTCAGCATTTACCACATCCAAGCCATCACTTTAAAGTGTTATGTCATTAACAAAATCCCATTTTTTTTTTTTTTCATAAAGAATAGGCACACTGATCTACATTTTTCCATGCTGCCAAGGCAGAATGGACTCGAGGGATATTATCTTATTCAGAAAGAACCTTTCAAGGTTAAATAAAAGAAATGGTGCAGAGTCCCTGGGAGAGGGAAGTGATCATCATTTTCACCTTCAACTCCTCTTTGATGTGGCAGAGTCAATTTTTAATCAGCAGCCATCAGACTGGGCTTCATTTCGCCTTGCAAAGTCCTATTACTCTACCACTTTCTGGAAGGAGGTGATAAGGACAATGCTCTTCTTTTTCTCTTCATAGAACCCTGCATATGATGAGTCCCTTTGGAGAGACCTGATAAAAAAATAAAATAAAATAAAATAAAAACAGAGTGAGAATGTAGGGATAAAGGTCACCTCTCTGTAGGAATTAACTCTTGAAGACAACAAACTTTGATTTCCCTGTGTTTGTTTTCAGGAATTCTCCTATTGTCTTTGGAGGCAATGGCAACAATCAGCTGATACGGGGAAAGAGGCTAAAATGTGCACAGCTTTTGATGAAAACGTTTTTTTAGGCTTATTAGTCTTCCCCTGCTAAACAACACAGTGGGCAGAGTGCTTAGGAACAATATCGATATTACTGACATGTATGAAAAGCATACAATTAAAATCTACATTTTCTAGTACACCTCAAAGAAATCATTTATCACCAGAGTGCACATAAGTGCCACACAGACACGGTAAGAGAAAATCACCTCTAATGCATTCAGCTAAATTGAAAAATGAAAAGGAAAAAAAAAAATCCACATTTTTCCCCTCTGGAAGGGTTTTTTATGTTAAGTAAACCTAAATTATTTTTTAAACTATGCACTCATGCAGAAAAACCTCTATAATCTCTTAGTATCATTTATTGTAGTCAGCAGTCTTAATTGCCTCACTGAAATGGATCAGAGTTCTGGGAATTATCCAGCAAAATGATGTTACTACTCTCCAGCCTTCACATCCTTTGATATAATCTCATTAAAAATATCAAGCCTCTAGGTGAGGGAATATACATGGATAGTGAATGCATGTTAAGCAGGAGCACCCAAACTGATGACCTAGTTATTATAGAACAGAGCAGCAGATGACGAATTTTAATTCTGAAGTAGAGCGGTTTCTTTCTTGGTTAATGCCATAATTATTAACATATTTTTGGAATGAATCTGTGTGTTACCCTTGAAAAAGATAATAATATTGAACCAACCAGAATACTGAAATGACATTTTTTGGAATAAAATATAAACTTTTTTTCTTTTCTAGAGGACCACACAAGTGAAAAAACACACGTAGTTTCATTAACTGTAATTACTGAGAGGAGATGGGAAAAGATGTGTGCCAAATCCCTTTTCTTGTGTGTGTTCTCAAAATGTAGCCGGGTTAAAAAATATAAACCTCCAGAGGAAATACACTCATCACCCAGCCAAATAAAGGGGAAAGAGTGGAGGCGAGAGTCATGCTGAGTCTACCATATGAAATAATTAGATTTTTATAGAATTGGATTTCCTGTTGTAAATTGCAAAGTATAGTTCTGCAAAGGGCGAGTATGTAGAGCATAAAAAGGACCCTGTGCTCTGCAGCCCAATGTGTGCAATAACAAACTCTTCTCTTTTGGGGAGTTAATAACGTGACAGACAGAAATTACACTGGATAGACAAAGATTGTTTTGATTCATTTTTAAAACACAATTCCAGTACTTAAATACCTATAATTATCATTTCAAAGGTATGAAAAGAATTTGAATAAAGTGACATATACACATATATATTATAAATATATGTTTATAATTATAAAATTATACCACAATGATATAGTCTCCTCCAACTTTGAAAAAAAATTGTAGTGAAGACCTGTCCTCTTTTATTTGATTAATATGTGGAATAAGATCCTGATTATTTCTTTTACTGTTGTTCTTGCTTTTTGCACCCTTCACATAGCTACCAGTTTTCTCCATTGAAATTTGCTTGTGGGGATAAAAGGTTGGAAATAATATATGGCAAAGTGCTTTTTAATTTAATGCATTGAGCATAAATTGATTGAGTAGTAACAAAAAGTTTGGAAAACTCATCTAGCAATATGCAGGTTAGTAGATTCCAATGAACTATTTAACGCATTGAGTGTAAGTTGATTGACTAGTAGCAAAAAGTCCGGAAAACTGCATCTGGCAATATGCAGGTTAGTAGATTTCCTTTAACAAAGGTTAAAATGAAAATGATGCTGTCATTTGGTTATAATTCACAAAAATATGGGATTGATTTGCTTATGTCACACAATTTTCTAGAGGTAAACAGCAAGTATTATAGCCACATTGGTCATTTCAGTTCTTGGCAGACACTAAATTATTTATAAAGGTAGGGCTTACCAAGTGAAAAATAAATAACTAAACAAGAAGGTCATTAAGGACATGAAGCTAAGACTGGGAAGTAGAGAAAGTAGGGAGAGACATCTCCCTGGGGGCAATTTATTTCTTCAAGCCAGGATTTTAATGCCCATATTTGTGAAAGTTGGAGTCAAGTAGAAGTTCCTCCTGTCAGAATACCATGCAAAGTTGCCCTAGTGATATTGCTGCTGACTTCTGAACACCCCGCCTTAGCCCTCAGCATGTGTCCGTGGGTCCACTGTTCAAGCCCCATATTAAACACAGTCTCCTAAAGTTGGGTGTGTTCTTTCCCTCTTTTACCCCCTGGGCCTCTGACTTTATTTCTCCCTACTCCTACTTGCCCTTCTTTTGTAAATCCCTCCCCATTAACCCTTTGAGGGCTCCATCTTCAGTCTTTTCTGTTGAATGGTGGATGCAGATCTAACGAATCCAGAAACCCTAGAATTCTGGGCTTCATAAACATCTACAAGAAATGTCTCATCAATTAGATTTATTCATTTGTTTGTTAATATATTTATTTATTTATTTATTTTAATTTATAAACAATTCTGAGGAGTGAGACTCAAATTGTGTAAGGCCATTTATTTCCTTCATTGTATCCATCCTGAACTATAATATACCTGATGTTATAAATATTAAATTAACTTGCAAACAAAAAAGTGAGAACATAGTTTCTAATTATTTCATAATAATCAATTTTAAATATTTTAGAGACTAATTATCAAGGTTCCAAAAGTTAGAATGGGGTCAATATACTCTAGTAGACCAATGGTTAAGATATATTTAAAACAAATATAGTCTAAGAAAATAAAAGAACAACATAACAGGATCATAATAACATTTGTAGACATTAGAGCTTTATTTTCATTTCTCCTAGGACTTCCTTCTTTTTTCTCTCAAGTTTAAATTGGCCAATAATTGCATCTTCATGTTGCCTTAATCTCAGCACACACAGGCAGAACCACTCATTTTAGACAACTTACTATTCTGTGTAGTAAATGGGTGTGTCTATACATTTAGTATTATTCAATTTACTAAAACCAGTACCTGTGATACAGGAATGAAGTCAGGGATTTTCAGAAGAATCATTTGACTCTGGTCTCAGGGAAAAGCATATTTCAAATTTTGTGGGATTTCAGTAGCAAATCATAAAAGGAAACAAAATAAGGCATTAGTGTGAAACAGTAGAACTTAATTACAATTTAGTGACCCCTAATATTAGGCAAGTCTGAAGATAGGCTTGATCCAAGGTCCAACAGGTGATCCAGCCGGAGGTAGACTTTTGGGCAGGTTGGTCTCGTTCCATTTTTTGGCTTGAGTACTATAATTCTCAGGCATTTGTTGTCTTCAAAGCAGCTGTGTTTACATACAATGTTCTTTCTTTCTGGAATTCCCTTCTCATAATTTCTCTAACTTCGAAAGCTTATTCACTCTTTAACAGCCAATTTTGAACTATCTTCCTTCCTGTTTTCTTCTTGGCCCCCTTTCTGCTCCGACTTGAGATTTCAGCTTATATAGAAAGTTTCTTTCTACCCTGTTAGGTACGTTGAAAACTGAATTTGGGTTGTTTCTGAATTGCTAGAATTTAACCCAGTTTCTAATAGCATAGCACTTTGATAATGATGTGACTTACCTTTGTTCATTTGTGGGTCTATATCTACACAGCCTGATGTTGGTGACAAGAAAAAAGAGGGAGAAGGAAGAGGAGGAAAATCAGTAGGATGAGAATCAGAAAAGGTCTTTGTCTTTGTGTCTGGAGAATATCTGTAAAGGTGGGAGAGAGCTGTGTTAGGATATTGCCAGGAATTGATAGCTCAGTTTGCCCATTTATTTTTGCTTGAGACCAGGTATTGGATGGTAATAATGAGCATCACATTGTAATGCATGTATTTTGAGAATGATTCCATAATGGGCACTATAAAAAGTCTTGTTGCTTACACATTTACATAAACTTTTCCATGTAGAAAATTTAGTCTTTCTTTTGATAGTGTTTTGAAAGAATTAGAATTCTCTAGCACAAACTGATTAAAATAGAATTTCTTACAGTGAGGGATTTATTCTTTCCTAAGCCTGTTACACTTATTAGATACCAAGTAGCTATTTTCATTTAGCTTTTAGAAAATCTTAGTTTTCATTTTATATTATTTGATCTATTGAAATGCACTTGTTCTGTATTTATCACATTTTTCCGATTTGAGGTTTCTAACCTCTTTTTAGTATTCTATTGAATATTAAAGGCAATGGGTCTTTCCCTTTTCTTTCTAGGATTATCTTTTACGATATTGTAGAATCTTTACTTTGCAGTAATTGCTGCAATATTGGTTTGTATCTTTTCTAAGTAAGAACCTAAAAGAATCAAATTAGTTACATATTTTTTGAATACACAGTAAGACCATTTGTGAACTCAGCTTTCTAGGCAATGTTCCTCATGCTTTTAGCCTATCACCTTATAAAATATTATATGCAGACAATGGAATCTCTGTGAATTTATACAACCTTTAAACAGTGGGATGTAGAACAGAATCTTTAAAATGTTTTTATTTGATTAAAAAACATACTATATTTTTAACCACAAATATGTACAAGTATAACATAAATACACAGAGTGTTTCATGACTATGTAAGTCATATTTAACCTTATTTACATTGAGATCATTTCAAGTGATAGCAAATTGATCACTGAATAGAAAAGAGTGTTATGATAAATAAACCTTTCTGTGTGAATCATTTCAGTAGTAGTATTATGAAAAGGTTCTATTTCATCCCAAATAGAACAATTTTAGTTGGCAATGCAGAGAAATAGAAACTTTTTGGACTAGGTGCACTTTTCATGTCACAAGAGGAGAAAGTCATATTCAATTAAATTATTTATGACTGGGCAAAACCTACTTAAAAAATGCACCATTATTTGATTTTTTTTTTTTAACCAAAGGAAAAGTTGTGTCTGGAAAAGCAATTTAGACCGACTCTTTTTACATTTGTTTTTGAAGATTTTGAAAAAATTTCCTTCTATAACTAATAATTACTACCCTTTATTGAGCACTTACTATGTGCCAGGTATTTTGCTGAGTGATTTTCCTACTTTACCTATTTATTCCTTCCAACAGCTAACCGTTTTAGGTGTCTTTTAACTACATTGCTGTGTTATATATCCAAGGGAAATATGGCCTAGAGAAAATAAATGGTGTGCACTAAATCAGACAATGAATAAATGGCATGATTTTTTGGGGGGAGTAATCTGACCTTATTTTCTGTATTCTTAATAACTAGCCATGAAATAATGTTACCGTACATAACTAAGTATAAGCTGACCTGAGTATAAGCTGACCCCCTTAATTTTACCCTAAAAACTGGGAAAACTTAGTGACTTGAGTATAAACCGAGGTGGAAAATGCAGCAGCCACTGGTAAATTTCAAAAATTAAAAATATATACCCAAAACAATTACAGTAATTGAGGAATCAGTAGGTTAAATGCTTTTCAATATTTATTGCTAAAGAAAAACTGTAAACTAGCAACAACAACTTTAAAACTTTAAATATAAAGTGCAGAAAACTGGAGCTTAACAGGTAATCAAGCTAAATCACAAAGGTTAAAATCCTTCAAAACATTTATTTACAAGACTTTACTGCCTTAAATGGGGTTTTCAGTTAATTAAATGTGCCATTAAATATTGTGGGTTAAATAGTTCAGTGGAATACAGTTAAGTTCAGCCGCCTACCTCTTCAGCTCAGCCGTGACTTGGGGACTGAGCTGAAGCACCGCCCCCCTCAAGCAGGTGGCAGAAGACTGGAGACTACGTGCATTTGATAAGGTGCGCACACCGAATCAAATAACCTGTATTACCCGAGTATAAGTCGAGCTCGGGTTTTTCGGCACAAATTTTGTGCTGAAAAAACTCGGCTTATACTCAAGTATATACGGTATGTTCTTCCATTTTTTAAATATCTTTTGCTATTTTTTTCTCTTAGGGTTTCAGACTTTTCTTTGTAGAGGTCCTTCACCTCTTTTGTTATGTATATTTCTATGTATTTCACTTTTTGAAGCTACTGTGAAGGGAATTGTGTCCTTGGTTAGGTTCTCATCTGGGCTGTTATTGGCATAAACTGCCTACTGATTTGTGGACATTGATTTTATATCCTGAGACATTGCTGTATTTTTTGATCACTTCCAGGAATCTGTGGTTTAGTCTTATTGTCAGCAAAAAGCAAGAGTTTGACCTCCTCTGCACCCACTTAGATGCCCTTTATTTTCTAGTTTAACTGATTGTATTGACTAGACCTTCCAGCACTATGTTGAATAGTAGTGATGGTAGAGGACAATCTTGTCTCCTACTAGTTCTAAGTGGAAAAGCTTTTAGTTTTACTCCAGTATAATATTAGCTATGGGTTTGTTGTAGATGGCTCGGATCAGATTAAGAAATTTGTCACCTCTGCCTATATTCCTAAGTGTTCTAATTAGAAAAGGATACTGAATTTTTATGAAAGCTTTTTCTGCATCTATTGAGAGGATCAATGGTTTTTGTTTTTGCTTTTATCGATATGGTGAATTACATTTATGGACTTATGTATGTTAAACTATCCATGCATTCCTGGATGAAACCAATTTGATTGTGATGAATGATTTTTTTAATGTGTAACTGTAATCTGTTAGCTAAGATTTTATTGAGAAGTTTTGCTTCTGTATTCATTAGTGAAATTAGTCTGAAATTCTCCTTTTTAGGTGTGTCTTTTCCTTGTTTTAGTGTCAGCATGATGTTTGCTTTGTAGAACCTGTTGGGGAAAATTCCTTAATTTTTTGGAATAATTTCTGCAGTATGGGAATAAGCTGTTCTTTGAAGGTTTGATAGAATTCTGGTGTGAAGCCATCTGGACCAGGGCATTTTTTGTTGGGAGATTTTTTTTATTGTTGCTTTGATCTCAGTTCTTGAAATTAGTCTGTTCAGGAGATCTATTTCTTCTTGATTAAGTCTTCTTATTGATCCATTTCCTCCACATTGTCCAATTTCTGGGCATAGAGTTTCTTGTAGTACTCAGAGATGATGTCTTATATCTTGGTGGCATCTGTTATTTCCCCTTTATTGTTTCTGATTGAGGTAATTAGATTTTACTTTTTTGTTTCTAGTTAATCTGGCTAAAAGTTTATTGATTTTATTTTTTCAAAAACCCAACTTTTTGTTTTGTTAATTTTCTGAATGATTCTCTTGTTTTCAGTTTCATTAATCTCTGATTTAACTTTGGTTATTTCTTGTGTTTGGTTTGGGATTAGATTGTTCTTCTTTTTCTAGTTTTATAAGCTGGTTCATGAAGTTGTTGATGTGTTCTCTTTCTGTTTTTTTCAGTGTAGTCATCTAATGTGATAAATTTCCCTCTTAAGAATGCTTTTGCTGTATCACACAGGTTTTGGTAACTTGTATCTTCATTCTTGTTATGTTTGAGGAATTTAACGATTTCCTCTTTTATCTCTTCCTGAACCCAACTATCATTCAGCATAAAGTTGTTTAATTTCTAAGTCTTTATGTGGGGATGAACATTTTTGTTGGAGCTGAGTTCTACCTTTATTGTCTTGTGGTCTGATAATATACAAGGTATAATTTCTGTTCTTTTAATTTTGCTGGGTTTGATTTGTATTCTAGGATGTGGTTGTTTTTGGAGTACATGCTATGGGCTGATGAGAAAAACGTTTGATTTGTATTCTAGAATGTGGTCGATTTTGGAGTACATACCATGGGCTGACGAGAAAAATGTATATTCTTTAGCTTTTGGATGGTGTGTTCTGTATATGTCTATTAATCCCATTTGTTCTAGGGTCACATGTAACTCCTTTGTATCTTTGTTTAGTTTCTGTTTAGACTATCTGTCCAGTTCTGTCAGAGAGGTGTTAAAGTCCCCAACTATTTTGGTGTTATGGGATATCTTATTGCTTAGACCCATTAAGGTCTGTTTCGTAAATCTGGGAGCATTTACGTTGGGTGCATAAATATTTAAAATTGAAATGTCTTCTTGTTGTATTGTTTCTTTGATCAGTAAAAAGTAAACATCTTTGTTTTTCTTAACTTTAGTGCTTTAAATCCCTTGTATCTGAAAACAAGATTGCAACCCCTTCTTTCTTCTGATTTCCATTTGCTTGAAATACTGTTTTCCATTCCTTAACCTTGTGTCTTGATTTACCCTTCAAGGCTAGGTGTGTCCTTGGGGACAGCATATGGAAGGCTTGTAATGTTTTCAGCCAGCCAGCCAGCCTGTGACTGACTCTTCAGTGGGGAATTCAGTACTTTGACAGTTATTGAGAGAATTGATAAGTGTGGTAGAATTGTATTCATCTTACTTTTTGAGAGTCTGTTGCGTAGTTTTATCCTTTGTGCCATTGTGGAAGCTAAGATTGGAACTTTAGCTTCGGGGTGTTTACTTTGCTGGTGGTCCATTGTGATGGTCAGTGTTGAGAATAGGTTTAAGTATTTCCTGTAGAGCTGGTCTAGTGGCGAGTTTCCTCAGTGCTTGTATATCCAGAAAAGATTTGATTTCTCCATCAATTTTGAAGCTTAGCTTTTGCAGGATACAGAATTCTGGGCTGAAAATTGTTTCTTTTAAGAAGGTTGAAGGTGGATAACCATGCTCTTCTGGCTTGGAAGGATTCAGTTGAAAAGTCTGCTGTCATCCTAATGGCTCTGCCTCTGTAGGTCAGTTTGCTTTTACTCCTGGCTTCTTGCAGAATTTTTTCTTTCATCTTGACTTTGGACAGGTTCATTACAATGTGTCTTAGAGAAGCTCTGTTTGAGTTGCAGTGACCTGGGGTTCAATATACATCTGAAAGGAGTGTGTTGGGGTATTTAGTAAATCTTGGGACGTTTCCATTTATGATTGTCTCCAGTAGGGCTTCCATTCCTTTGGGACAATCTTCTTCCCCTTCAGGAATCACTATTATTCACATGTTTGAATGCTTCATGGAGTCTTGTAGTTCTCTAAGCACCTGTTCTGCCTTCTGCCAATTTGTTTCTGCCTCTTTAACTACATGGATTAACTCAAAAACCTTATCCTCTAGCTCTGAGCTTCTTTGTTCTCCATGGTCTAATTTTTTTTTTTTTTTTTTTTTTTTTAGACGGAGCCTCAAGCTGTTGCCCTGGGTAGAGTGCTGTAGCATTACAGCTCACAGCAACGTCCAACTCCTGGGCTTAAGTGATTCTCTTGCATCAGTCTCCCAAGTAGCTGGAACTACAGGCATATGCCACAACGCCTGGCTATTTTTTAGTTGTAGTTGTCATTGTTGTTTGGTAGGTCCGGGCTGGATTTGGACCCGCCATCTCTGGTGTATGTGGCTGGCACTTTAGCCTCTTGAGCTACAGGTGCTGAGCCAGTCTAATCTATTTTTGATACTTCCCACTGTTTCTTTACATTCCCTATAGTCTCTTTCAGTTCCTCAAACTCCGCCATATTGCATATCTCTCATCTGACTTTTGGTTCTATTTTTCCATTTTCTTGTCCATTCCTTTTGTTGTCTTTATCATCCATATTTTAAATTCCCTTTCTGTCAAGTACGTTAATTCTTTATATGTGGAGTCTAATGCAGTAGCTGACTCATGGTCCCTTGGAGGAGTTCCTCTGTTTTGGCTTTATATGTTGCCCAAATTTTTCTGTTGGTTTCCTCTCATGTGTTCTTCCTTCTTGTTCACCTCCTTGTCCTCCTTTTTCCTTTTCACTGCTACCTTTGCTTCAAATTGCCGTGTCTTGGAGCATAGGTCTGAAAATGGCGTCAGCCTGAGCAAGGCTCTGTTGGTTTCCTCTCATGTGTTCTTTCTTCTTGTTCACCTCCTTGTCCTCCTTTTTCCTTTTCACTGCCACCTTTGCTTCAAATTGCCGTGTGTTGGAGCGTAGGTCTGAAAATGGCCTCAGCCTGAGCAAGGCTAAATAAACAAGTCCTTGCTCTTGATGACAATATGTTATTGGGACTGTGGTCTTTTTAGGAGACAGCACAGCCAGCAACCTCTGTGGTCCTTATTCCAAACTTAGTTGCTTTTGGTGATCACCTGATTATTTCCTCAGCATTCAGACCCTGCCAAGTTGGGATCTTAAAGCTCCTAAGAATCCTTCAGGGGTTGATCTCACAGTGCCCCCTGACTCTAGTTCCCATGGTATGCAGGAGTCCCTCAGCCTGTCCCAAGAGTTCTGATCCCAGCAGGTGGAATTAAGATGGCCATTTAGGTCCTTGCTAAGACTTCTTCATGACCTTCCCACAATGGCAGTTCCCTGGCTGCCAAGGTGTTCTCAGTATGTCTACCTTACCAGCCACCAAACCTATGGCAAATCCATTCCAAGTGGCATTTAAATCTGGTTGCTGCATACTGTTTGAGTCTGTCCACTCTTCCAAGCTTTGTAGCTTCCTACAACAACTGAAAACTCTGGAAAGGCTTCCTGGACCTCGGTGGGGGGTGGGGGGGAGCAGATGTCAGTGTTGCAATAACTTGGCTTATTCATCAGATTTCCATCCCGCTGGATTATACACTATATCCATCTCACCACCTCCTCGTTGTGCTCCATGAGCTATGATCTCCTTGTTGTGCTCCATGAGCTATGATTGTGGGTAAGGTCCTTGCACTAGGAATGGCTGGGTTCTCACTTTTCTCCCTGTCATTCTAGGAGAGCTTAGCTGAATGATCCTTCTGGTCTGCCATCTGGCTCCACCCAGTTTTCTGGGTTTTCTTTTTTTTTTTTTTTTAAAGATACAACAGTATTCTTGAGCTTACAAATCTGGATCATGTCCTGGGTCAAGAGATAAAAATTGTTTTTAAGAGCTGATTGTTAATTGCCCTCTAGAAAGGTTGTATTAATTTATATGCCAACAGTTGTATTTGAGAATGCCTGGGGTTTTTCTTTTCTCTTGTTTGCATTATATACTATGTTTTAAAAATCCTTATGGCAAAGAGAAAAAGAATACATTCACTGTTCTAACTTTAAGGAGTATTGCATTATTTGTATTTGACATAACTGTATTTGATGCCTGAGTTTTAAATTTGAGTAATCTTTGTTATTTAGAAGGACTTTCCCTATTACTGGGCATGTACCCAGAAGAAAAAAAAAATCATTTTGTCATAAGGACAGTTGCACTAGACTGTTCATTGTAGTTCAATTTACAATTGCCAAATTGTGGAAACAATCTAAATGCCCACCAATCCAGGAATGGATTAACAAGCTGTGTGTGAGATATGTGTATATATATATAAATAAAATCATGGAATATGGAATATTATACAGCCACTAAAAAGGATGGTCAATTTACATCTTTTGTATTAATTTGGATGGAGTTGAAATACATTCTTTTTAGTAAAGCATCACAAGAATGGAGAAAGGAAAAATCCAATGTATTCAATTCTGGTATGAGGACAATTATTGCTAGTACATGGTGGGGGAGGGACAGGAAGAGGGGAGAGACAGGTAGAGGGGAGAGAGGGAAGGAGGTAGGAGGATGTGGGGCCACGGTATGTGACACACCTCTTGGGGGTGGGTCATTATTAATAGAGGGACTTCACACCCAGCAAATGCAAGCAGTATAACCTGGCTCATTGTACTCTCAATGATTCCCCCAACAATTAAAAAAAAAAAAGGACTTTTCCCATTCTGAGATCAGATACTCAGTTAAATCTTTTTCTGCCTTTTATGTATTTGTTAAATTTAATTTTGCATTCATTTGGAATTTTTTTTCTTTGTTATAAAGTATGAAGTGGGATCTAACATTAATTTTTCTAAACTATGACTCAGTGGTTTTAGCAATTTTGAATAATCTCTCTTTCCAGTGATTTGAAATGCCACCTCTATTTTATATAAAATTAAAAAAAATTAAATTTAAAATTGAGTATATTCCTGGAGGTCTGTTTTTAAGCTTTTTATTTAATTCATCTGGTTTTAATTTAGTCATTTTATAATTTCTTAGTACCTGGTACTGTGAAACTACATAGCTAGTGAAAATTTACTTATTCCTTAAGATAATATCCAGAATCCAGTTTATCTGTACCTCTGTCTCCAGTTGTATTAGAATTTTAATTGAAATTCCCTATGTTTTAAATGGGGCAAGAATTGACATTTGGCAGTATTATTTCTTTCTCTTCAGGAAGGAACTGTATTTTTCCATTTTTATATAATATCTCTGCTTTTTTCCTAAAGTTTCATGGTTATTTTATTTTCAGATAGGTTCTGGAAATTTCTTTTACATTTTTCCCTAGGTAGTTTTTGTTTCTTATTCCTATTATAAATGAGACTTTCACATTATTATTTATTTCATATAACTTACAATTCCCCCATTTGGAGTGTACAACCTAGTGCCTTATTCAGAGTCATACAGCTATCACCACAGTTTATCAACTCAAAAAGAAACCCGACACCCTTTCTATCCCTAAAGTTTTAGTTCCATCTCCTGTCCCTAAAAACCTTCGAGTCTACTTTTTTTATATTTTTGCCTATTTTGAACCTTTCACATAAATGAAATAACCATCTATGTTCTTTTGTAATTGGCTTTTTTCATTTTGCTTCGTGCTTTCAAGGTTCATGCGTGTTGTAGCACAGGACACTACTCCATTCCTTTTTATGGCTGAGTAATATTCCTTTATAGAGATAGTCACGTTTTATATATGTCCACACTTGATCAGCGACAGCATTTTACTATATATTCTCATCCCTCGTGTGAGGGTTTTCATTTCCTCTTATCATCACCAACACTTATTACTATTTTGCCGTTGAAAATTATGTCCATCCTAGTGTATATTATAATGGTTTTGATGTGCTTTTCTCTGATGAATCATGATGATGAGTATCTTTTCCTATGCTTGTCATTTTTGTCTCATCTTTGGAGAAATACTTAGATTCTTTGCCCACTATTGGATTGTCTTTTTATTATAGAGTTGTAGGAGTTCTTTATATGTTCTAGATAAAAGTCCCTTCTCAGATATATGATTTATAAATTTTTTTTTTTCATCATTGGGTCTTTTACTTTCTTTTTTTTTGAGACAGAGCCTCAAGTAGAGTGCTGTGGCATCACAGCTCACAGCAGCCTCCAACTCTTGGACTTAAGCAATTCTCTTGCCTCAGCCTCCTGAGTAGCTGGGACTACAGGCACCCACCTTTTTTTTTTTTTTTTTGGTTGCAGTTGTCATTGTTGCTCAGCCGGCTTTGAACCTGCCACCCTAGGTGTATGTGGCTGGCACCCTGCTGACTGAGCTATGGGTGCTGCCAGATCTTTTACTTTCTTGATAGTGTCTTTTGAAGCATAAAAGTTAATATTGATGAATTCAATTTATCTATGCTTTTGTTGCTTACACTTTTGGTATATCACAAAATTTATTGCCAAATCCAAGCTCATGAAAATTTACCCTTGTGTTTTCTTTTCAGAGTATTGATAGTTTGTTACAAAAGGTAGGAAATTTCCATCTTTTTATGGCTGAATAGTATTCTACAGTTCATATATACTATAGTGTTATTATCCATTAATACACTACCGTACTGTAGTGTATTGTTGAACATGTCTTGAACAGACATCTGGATTATTTGCACATCCTTTAATTATGCACTGTGCTGCTATAAACATTCAAGTGCAAATGTCCTTATGGTAAAGTGACTTTTTTGTTGTGGGCAAGTACTTATTAATAGGATTGCAGGATGAAATGTTAGATCTACTTTTAGTTTTTTGAGGAACCTCCATATCTTTTTTTTTTTTTTTTTTTTTTTTTTGAGATAGAGTTTTACTTTGTCACCCTCGGTAGAGTGCTGTTGCATCATCATAGCTCATAGCAACCTGTTTCTTGGGCTCAAGTGATTCTCTTGCCTCAGTTTCCCCAGTAGCTGATACCCAGGAGTTTTTCTATTTTTAGTAGGGCTATGGGTTCTCACTCTTGGTCAGGCTGGTCTGGAACTCCTGAGCTCAAGCAGTCTACCTGCCTTGGCCTCTCAGAGTGCTAGGATTTCAGGCGTGAGCCACCACCCGGGGCCAGGAGTCTACATAGTTCTTTCCACAGATGCTGTACTAGTTTGTAGTTCCACCAACAGTGCATGAGTGTTTTCTCTTTGCACTCACACCAGTTTCTGTTGCTTTGGGACCTTGAGATGTGGGCCATTCTTACAGGAGTTAGGTGATATCTCAAAGTTGTTTTGATTTGCGTTTCTCTGATGGATTTAGGGACGGTGAGCATTTTTTCATCTGGTTTTTGGCTTTTCATCTATTTTTGTGAGAAAAGTTTCTGTTCATGTCGCTTGCCCAGTTTTGAATGGAGTTGATTGTTCTTTTCTTGTTGATTTACTTGAGATTCTGGTTATTATCCTTTTGTTGGATTTGTAGATTGCAAATATCTTTCTCCATTCTCTAGGTTATCTCTATGCTTTGTTGATTGTTTCCTTAGCTGTGCAGTAGCTTGGCAATTAAATTTAGGTCTTTGATTCATGTTGGCTTAAGCTTTGTATATTCTATGAGTAAGGATACAGCTTCATTCTTTTGCCTGAGGCTATTCAGTCATCCCAGCACCATTTTTATTTATTTATTTATTTACTTTTGAGACCTCACTATGTTGCCTTTGATAGAGTGCTGTGGCGTCAGCAATCTCCAACTCTTGGGCTTAAGTGATGCCTTAGTCTCCCAAGTAGCTGGGACTGTAGGCGCCTGCCACAAAGCCTGGCTATTTTTTGGTTGTAGTTGTCATTGTTGTTTGGCAGGCCTGGGTTGCTGGTGAACCCGCCAGCTCCAGTATATGTGGCTGGCGCCCTAGCCGCAGCACCATTTTTAGGAAAGACTTCTTTTCCTCATTGAATGGTTTTGGCAAGCTTATTGAAAAATCACTTGAGGCTGGGTGTGGTGTGTCAGACTTATGATCCCAGTGCTTTGGGAGGCCAAAGGAGGGAGGATTACTTGAGGCCAGGAGTTCGAGACCAGCCTGGACAACATGGTGACACCCCTGTCTCTACCAAAAAAAAAAAAGTCAATTGGTTGTAGATATACGGGTTTAAGTTTGGACTCTTGATTCTGCCATTGATCTGTACATCTATCCTTACGCCAGTACTACACTGTACTAATTATTGTAACTTTGTAGTAAGATTGGAAAGTGCAAATTCTCTTTGTTCTTTTTCAAAATTATTTTGGGTATTCTATGTCCCCTGGGTTTTCACATGAATTTTAGGATCAGCTAGTCAGTTTCTTCAGAGAAGCCAGCTGGTCTTCTGACAGGGATGGTGGTGAATCTATATCAAGTTGAAGAATATTATCATGTTAATATTAAGTTGCTTGATCCATGAGTATGGAGTATCTTTCCATTTACTTAGTTGTCTCTAATGCTTCCAACTGTGTTTTGTAGTTTACTGAGTTAAGTTTTGCACTTACTATTAAATATATTCCTAACAATTCTTTTTTTCTCCCATAATTAAAAGTATGTTTTGTAGATAGTGGATTTTCTTGCTTCAGACTCCAAAAGTACTGGTATTACAGGCATGAGCTACCATTCTTGGCCAGAATTTTATTTTATTCTTTCTGATGATATTGTAAATGAAATTGTTCTCTGAAGTTCATTTTTGGATTGTTCATTGCTAATGTGTGAAAATGCACTTTTTGTTAATCATTATCCTGCAACTTTGTTAAATTCATTCTTTCTTGTGTATTGGTGGGAGATTGCTTAGCATTTTCTATATATATTATCCTGTTATCTGTGAATGGTAACAGTTTTACTTCTTTCTAATTGGGTTGCCTTTTTCTTCATATACTCCTTTATTACTAGAATTTGTATTTTTTGGGCCCCATCAGTCTCATTCACCGACTATGATTTGTGAATTTCTGGGGGTCACAGAGAGCCTGTCGAAGGGTCTGCATACTATCACATTGTTTTTAATTGTGTTGACATTTTCATTGATAATTCAAAGGTGTGGTGGTTAAAAATGCTTGTCACATTGCACTTAGTGGCACTAAATATTTATTTTATTCTTTGTTTCCCAACTCACGCTGTTTAAAAATATATATATTATGCCCTTGACAATGCATCGTAAATTATTCTACTAAATTTCGGGCGTGGTGTACATGTCTTTTTAATATTCTGTGTGTTGAAGTGAGTTCACATAAAGCATTTCAGCTGTGTACTACAGCAAGATGGTTGCCTTGTAAAAATGGATGTGTGATTGGGTTGTGAGCTGTACTATAGCTGCTTTTTTCATGAAACATCATTTCTGTTTGAATAAATGATTGACTCACAAGGTTATCCAGTTTTGGTTTTTTTTTTTTTTTGGTTATCCAGATTTTTGATCTTTGACAGGCATTTTCTTAAATGAAGAAAGCAAGCCTGTTACTTCAAGGAAGATTGATAGTGTTAGTTGCCAGTGATAAAATTTGAGCTTTCAACCAAAAATTAGAATTTTGGAAAACTTGTACCTGGCACTGTGAGCTTGACAGCTGCCTGATATTTACATATTTTTCTGGTGAGGTTAATAGGATTTAATAGGATTTGTGATGATGTAATTTTTTGATAATTATGTAATGAAATGTGCTTATGTTGGAAAGATCTGTATAACTTAATGAACCAGTAATTTCCAAATCCCCAGTGCATGATGTTACAAAATTATACACAGGCAAAAGATCTACATAGGGTAAGGTAGATTATCAGATTTTATTATCACAGAATACTGATATGATTTCAGTTTTCACATTGCAACTAATTTTAAGAAATTACTACCTATTGACTTTTGGTATACTATCAAAAATAAAATATGCAACATTATTTGACAAGGCTATTAAAATATTCTTACTTCCAACTTGAAATTCTTTGAGGATGGATTTTCTTCATGTACTTCAACTAAAACCATATATGGCCACAGAAAAAATCCAGAAGCAGAGCGGTCTTCTGTTGAGCTAGACCCTAGATTTTCAAATTGTTGTCTCACTGAATTTTTTAGTGGAAAATATTTATCTAATGAATTTGTTATTTATAAACTAATGAACATTTTTAAGCATTAGCTCACAATATGGTAAACTTTGGTAAATATAAACCACCTGTACATAAACTCTTTGAAGTTTTAAATATTTAAGCAGGAAATAGGGAGTCTAGCCTGGAAGGTAAAATGTGTGACAGCTGCTGGGCTGCATGATTTTTAAGTATTCCCCTTCCTTACTCAGGATTTTGTTTCTTCAATCCCTTAAGTGTGTAGATGACCTAAGGGTTAGTCCTTTAGTCTATATATTATGAAGAAATGGAAGTAAGCATTTAATCCACACTCATGATTTCACTTTACAGAGTATTATATTTCTAGCACAGTGGCCTAAATTTTCCAAGCTTTAGTCCTATGTCCTTAATTGTTAGTGCTACACATTTTAAGTATTGTGCATTGCCTTCAAATTTAACAAAAGTGAAATCAAATCCTTTTTGTTTGTTCTTATGTTTATTTTTTTCCTTGCTTCTTTATCCTAAATCTTGCTTATATGAATTTCTTACACTGAAATCTATTTTAGTGCTTCATTCCTTTCCTCAGGAACTTTATAGAGAAATCACCTGGGATCTTAGAAAAAATTTAAGATTTTATTTATTTGTTTATTTTTTGGTCTCAGCTTTTGTCTGAGAGTTTTCATTCTAACAGGCTTTGAGATACTGGTACTGTTGGTCCTTGGAGCTCACTGAGTAGAAAGACCTGCCTTGGAAAACTTTAATTCAGTTAATTCTGTTCTATGTTTTTCTTGTAGTGTATTTTAATTCTTTATATTTGTAAGATTTTATAAGCCACTATTGTCTTATATAGTTAATTTAGGTTTATCCTCATTTACTCTTTTGTTCTTCTTTTTTGCTTCTCTGGCCTTTCATCTGGGATCATTTTTATTTTAGCATTCCCTTCGGGTGGCTCTGCTGTTGATAATATTTTCCAGGGCTTGCTTGTTTTCTAAAATGGAAATAAAGTACATTTTCAGACGAGCAAACACTGAAATAGGATTTAATTACAATTTGGTAGTTAACTAATGCTTCTTCGAACAAGTTATTACTTTGTCCCTGGCTTATGTATTATTTCTGCTGATAAGTCAGCCATCAGTTTTACTTTTGCTTCTTTGAAGATAAGTTCTTTTTTCGTCTGTTCAGTTTTAATATTTTCTATTTTTGGTCTTTAGCAGTTTTACTATGATATATCTACATCTGTTTTTGTATTTTACTTAGGATTTATAGGCTTCTTGAATCTGTGGTTTGAGTTTTTAAAAATTTGTTTTGGAAGTAGTTAGCCTTTATTTCTACACTTGTAGTTCCTGCCTCATTCTTTTGTCACCTATGCCTTTTCATCATCTTGTCTCTTTTGCTTTTTTCTATTATTTTTTTCTTTTTGTCTTTTGTGTCTCTATATTTCAGTCTGAATATTTTGTTTGACCCATCTTTCTTTCTCTTACCTTCTCTTAATCTGTGTGTAATCTGTATTAAAGCCATCTATTGAGATTTCATTTTCAGATACTGTATCTTTAATTCTTTGGCTTTTTTATTTTTTTTTTTAAAACAGTCTTTAGAGCTTTGCTCATCTCCATCTTATCCAGTATCTTGAATGTTTTATTGTACAGTTTCCATTTGATGACTAGTATCTGGACTTCTATTTTATTGTCCTCTTGTTTCTCCACTTCTGTTCTTGTTTATATGATATGTGGTCCTGTTTTTTGTGATGCCTGGTCATTTTAAAACTTTATTATAGCAAAATTAAAACCTAAAGAGTCATGTGTAGAAGTGGGAAGGTTTGTGGGCAGTGAACATATCACCCCATCAGTATTTACCAAATCTTGGGCAATTGTTTTATCTGTGCCATATCCATTCCTTCTCCCTCCCTGATTGGATTATTCTGAAGCCAATCTGGGTATTATATGTTGTCTGTAGATATTTCTGTATAGTTTTCTTGTTTTTTTTTTTTTTTTTTTTTTTAATTTTTAAAGACGAGGTCTTGTTTTATTGCCCAGGCTGGAGTATGGTGTGCCATTGTAGCTCATCATAGCTTTGCACTCCTGGGCTCAAGTGATCTACCCTTTTTTTTTTTTGTAGTTTTTGGCTGGGGCTGGGTTTGAACCCACCACCTCCGGTATATGGGGCCGGTGCTCTACTCCTTGAGCCATAGGTGCTGCCCTGATCTACCCATTTTAGCCTTGCTAGTAGCTGGGACTGCAGGTGTGTGCTACCAGGCCAGTCTAAAATTTAGTTTTTTAGTGTAGATGGGATCTTGCTGTGTTGCCTAGGCTGATCTGTTACTGGCCTCAAGTAATCCTCTTGCCTTGGCCTCCCAAAGTGCTGGGATTGCAGGCATCAAAACAGTTCTTTAAAAGACAAACCTTTTAAGATATACACTGACAATATGATTACCACAGCTAAACAATTAAGAGTAATTTATTTCTCTTTAATATTTTTGTTAAGATTTGGGGGTCTCGCTGTTACTCAGGCTGGTCTTGAACTCCTGAGCTCAAGGGATCCTCCCACCGTGGCCTCCCAGAGTGCTGAGATTATAGTGTGGTCCACCACACCCAGCCTGAGTACTTTCCATTTTTTTTTTTTTTTTTAACTATTTTTTAAATTGAAGGTTTTTTTTTGTTTTTGTTTTTTTGTTTAAGAGATAAGGGGCTATATTGCCCCTGCTGGCTTTGAGCGCCTGGGCTCAAGCAACCCATATGCCACCACACTTGGCTTGGTTTTTTCATTTGTATAATAGGTTTTGAAATTAGGAAGTGTGAGTCCTGATTTGTCTTTTCTAAACATTGTTTTGATTCTTCAGGGGCACTTGAGATTCTGTATGAATTTTAGGGTGAATTTTTCTATTTCTGCATAAAAGTTATTGGGATTTTGATAGGGATTTTACTCTGTAGATCACTGTGGGTAGTGTTGACATTTATTGTGACTAAGTTTTGTAATCCGTGAATGTGGGATTTTCCTTTTCTGATTATTCATTACTATGTTGTGTAGAAATGCATCCCATTTTTGTGTTTTGATTTTGTATTCTGCAACTTAGTTGAAATCATTTATTCTAACAGTTCATTTATGGAATTATTGGGGGGTTTTGTGGGGTTCACGTGATCTGCAAAGAGATAATTTTACTTCTTTTCTTTCTGGTTTCTTTTTCTTGCCAATTAGGCAAGTTAGAGCAATTGCTCTGACTAGGACTTCTAGTGCTATGTTGAATAGAAGTTGTGAAAGTGGTAACCTTTTCTTGTTCCTGATGTTAGAGGAAAAGCTTTCTTTTAGTCTTTCATTATTGAGTATGTTAGCTGTGCATCTGGAGAGTTCTAGTTTGTCTGGCTCTGATAAAATATACCTTTACCTTTCTGGCTCTGGGGTGGATATAATGGAATAAGTTGGAAAGTTTGTGTTGGTTAGGAATTAAGCTGCCATCCTAACATAATTGATGCTATTAAAAAAGGAAAAAAAGTGAGGTGGGGGGATTAAACTGCCAGGTGGACCTCTGGTGAAGATGGGTGTCTGAGTACACATAGCCTTTTTGCTGAGTGTATGTTCTTTATGTTTTGTGTTAAGGAAGGATATGATGGTTGTAGCCACTCTGTTCCTTATGCTTTTAGGTACTGTTACGTCTGGGGAGGGAAAACTGGCATTGTGTACTATGGTCCCTTCTCCTTATTGAAATCATGCAATCCAAGAGCTTATTATTAGTTGGTGCCTCATCTTATCCCCTAACTACATCTTACTCTGTCCGGGTTGCTAGATTTTGCTGTCAGGTTCTTCTCCCTGATGGTTGGTGGATGTCTTTGGCATTCAGGGCCTCAGGTATGGTTTAGGTCCCAAAATCTTGATCTTCAATACAGGTGTTATTGTTAAGTGTTTTGCATATACTTTTGCACTGTTTCTTTTCCTTCTTTCCCTGGCCGCAAGAATTTTTATTTTTACCCGTCCTGGGCTACTCACTAATATCAGAGAGGTATCATCCAACCTTCTACTTGGGCTACCAGCATTTCTGAGAGTAGAAGAAGAGTGCCGTAATTCTCAATATTGAGTATATAGTTTGATCATACACAAGATGTGTTTCTAAAATTGTGGTTGCCAACTCCTGGGTGCTGGACTGGTACTGCTCTGTGATCTGTTAAGAACTGGGTCTCACAGCAGGAAGTGACTGGGCAAGTGAGCAAGTAAATGAAGCTTCATCTGCTACTCCCCATCATTCTCATCATTGCCTGAGTTCTACCTCTTGTCAGATTCCCCTTATCCTCCCATCCACAGAAAAATTGTCTTCCATAAAACTGGTCCATGATGCCAAAAAGGTTGGGAACTGCAGTTTTAAACATAAATTGACCTCATGTACAGTTGGTAAATAGAGGGAAGATTTTGTTGTAATAGAACATCTTGATTCATACGAAGTTCTTCCCCTCACATTAGTGTTTACAGATCCAGAGAAACTTGCTTGAGATTAAAGAGAGACTCTAGATTGCTGTGGGGGGGCCGGGGAGGGGAACACAACAAAATAGAAAAAAGCTGAGATTTCTCAGAAATGCCTATTGTCTTGCATACAATGATTGGTTTGGTGGCTGCAAGGACTCTTATGTTTTCTCTTTTATAAAGCTATGTGGGAGGGTGGTGCCTGTGGCTCAGTGAGTAGGGTACCGGCCCCATATACCTAGGGTGGTGGGTTCAAACACAGCCCCTGCCGAACTGCAACCAAAAAATAGCCGGGCATTGTGGCAGGCGCCTGTAGTCCCAGCTGCTCGGGAAGCTGAGGCAGGAGAATCGCGGAAGCCCAAGAACTGGAGATTGCTGTGAGTCCTGTCATGTCACGGCACTGTACCGAGGGCGGTAAAGTGAGACTCTGTCTCTACAAAAAAAAAAAAATAATAATAATAATAAAAAAATAAAGCTATGTGGGAAAGCTGAACAAGGTGAAAGGCATTAAAACGATGAATTCATGAGCATGATTTTTTTCAATTTTTAATTCATTGGTAAGCAGTCTTTTAATTAGAACTGAATGTTCTTAAGCATCTTCTTATCAACAGAGGAAACATCGCTTTTGGCTGGAGACACCATCTTCCAGTTAATTCACAAAAAGGGAAAGAGAAAAAGTACCCAATACATGTTCTCTAGGCCTTTTAGAAAACACAGAATTGTTCCTTTGGCCACGTACCTACAAGAAAGGTGATACTGTAGACATCAGAGGAATGGGTACTGTTCAAAAAGGCATGCCACACAAATGTTACATGGTCAAATGGGAAGAGCCTACAGTGTAACCCAGCATGCTGTTGGCATTGTTGTAAACAAGTCAAGGGTTGGGTGGCGCTCATGGCTTAGTGGATAGGGTGCCAGCCATATGCACTGAGACTGACAGGTTCGAATGCCGCCCAGGTCTGCTAACCAACAATGACAACTGCAACAAAAAAATAGCCCGGTGTTGTGGCGGGCACCTTTTGTCCCAGCTACTTGGGAGGCTGAGGCACGTGAGTCACTTAAGCCCAAGGCTGAGGTTGTGAGCTGTGATGCTATGGCACTCTACCAAGGGTGACATAGTGAGACACTCAAAAAAAAAAAAAAAGGCAAGGGCAAGATTCTTGCCAAGAGGATTAATGTTCATTAATGTTTGTATTGAGCATAGCTTCCTGAAGCAGTGAGGGGAAATGATCAGAAAAGGAAGGAAGTCAAAGAGAAAGATACCTGCATTCAATTGAAGCACCAGCCTACTCCACCCAGAGAAGCACACTCTGTGAGACCCAGCGGAAAGGAGCCTGAGCTGCCGGAACCTATTCCCTATGAATTCATGGCATAATAGGTGTGCCACACATCACCTGTGAGAACCATTAGTAGGCAGGGATGTATGGTCCTAGAACCTATTTTCTATGAATTCATGGCATGATAGGCAATGAGCCACCATGCCCAGTTATTTTCTTCTTCTTCTTCTTCTTCTTTTTTTTTTTTTTTTTTTTTATAGTGTGGTCTCACTATGTTGCCTAGGCTGCTTTTGAACTTCTAGTTTCAAGGGACCCTCCTACCTCAATGTCCTGAGTTGCTGAGATGTTAAGTGTGAGCCACTGTGCCCAGCCTTAAACTTTCTTTTAATATCAGCCCCCAAGTAGGTATAGTATGTATTTTGTTATCAGAAATAACTTTTGGATAATGTGTTCTATTCCTTTTGTGTATTGCTTTAATTTTTAGGAAATAAATGACCTTTATTTTAAAGGTCAAATGGTTTTACAAGGCTTGTAACAAAAAATGTTCTCTTACTGTTGGCCAACCTTCTCTCCTTGAGGTAACCACTATCTATTTTATCTGATTGCTCCCCCCTCTCCCCCTTCAGCTTTTACTTGTGTTTAAACAATAAGATTATAGGGTGAGAAAGGTGGCTCATGCCTGTAATCCTAGCACTATAGGAGGCTGAGGAGGGAGGATCCCTTGAGCTTAGGAATTCAGGCCCAGCCTGAGCAAGAGCAGGACCCTATTTCTACTACTAAAAAAAAAAAAGAAAAATTAGCTGGGCATTATGGTGGGTGACTGCTGAGGCAAGAAAGTCATTTGAAACCAGGAGTTTGAGGTTGCTGTGAGCTAGGCTGATACCATGACACACTAGTCTGGGGCAACAGAGTTAGACTCTATCTCAAAAAAACAAAAAAGAGGAGTGTGTTTGTATGTGTATATATGTATGTATATATTTATAGATATATAAATTGAATATTTAGGATGAGAGAGTAAACAATTCAGATAATTTTAAAAGCTGTCTGATAATCACAGACATTGCAAATCTAGAAAAATAATAGTGCAGTAAGAGCTTCTATAGTTGATCATCTCCCTACATTGACCACCTCAAGTAGGCCCTAATTTTCATAGGCCAGACGTGCATCATATGTGCGTATCAGTATAGCAGGCGTAGTTTCTTGTGTTTACATCTGTATGTTGACCAGTTTGCTATGGTCCCTTGGGTGGTCAACTTACAGAAGTTCTACTGTACTTTTAAAAAGCAAAGTGCCTAAGACATTTCTGTAATGCTAATGTAATGTTTTGGCTATATATGCTTTTATCACCTCTTCATACGACGTTGGCTGTGTACATTCACGACGAAGAGAGAAATTCTGTTTGATGAATGAATATTAAAGCCCCCACTTACAATTTTGTACATGAAAAGATCACATTTTCCTACAGACTAGCTTCTATTTCTGTTTCAAATCTATTTTTACTCCATTGTTAAAATACCCCTAGTGCCAGATGTTACACTATAATACAAAAGTAATCTTATAACATTTTCTGTTACTTTTTTTATTTTTTTGCAGTTCTTGGCAGGGGCTGGGTTTGAATCCACCACCTCCAGTATATGGGTCCAGCGCCCTACTCCTTAAGCCACAGGTGCCACCCATTTGTTACATATTTTAAGCAGAACTTCTCAATCTAGCACTATTGACATGCTCTCATCAGGAGGCGTAATCATCCTATAATGATTATAGGATGCTTTGATATTGTCATACACTTCTGGTTCTGTACCTCTGTTTCACAGTCAAGGTGAGTTTTCCTTGATAGGGAGGAATATTCCTGGAAGCCATTCCTATATTAGGACAGCTAGCAGTAATTCACTATACATAGAAAAACCTGAAATCACATAAATACATCCTGAATATATCCCCCAACTGAATATATTCGTGATTCACCTTCCCTGGATTTCAAAATTGCAGAGAATATCTAACACCACATGAAGTGCAGGGCCATAGAGAAGTCTGGAGTAGGAAGAGACCGTGTGGTTCACCAGTCAGCCTTTGACAGACCCCAGCTGGAGAAGGGGCAAAGCTAATTAAAAGAAGTTTAGAGATGTGGTTGATGTGGAGCTACTGAATAGTTCAGGCCAAGAGCTAGGATTTTTAAGGCCAAAATAAAAGGAACACCCAGACTGGGGTTGGGAGTCCTGCCTATAATCCTAGCACTATGGGAGGCCAAGGTAGGATAGCTTGAGTTAAGGAGTTCCAGACCAGCTTGAGCAAAAATGAGACCCCATCTTTACTAAAAATAGAAAAATTAGCAGGGTGTTATGGTGGGTGCTACTGGGGAGGCTGAAGCAGGAGGATCGCTTGAGCTTGGGAGGTGGCTGTGAGCTAAGGTGATGCCATGGCTGTTGTGTGGGCAACAGAGTGAGACTCTGTCTCAGAAAAAAACAAAAAACCCAAAAAAGTTTAAATTATTTCTTTTTTTGTTTGTTTTTGAGACAGAGCCTCATTCTGTTGCCCTTGGTATAGAGTGCTGTGGCATCATGGCTCACAGCAACCTCTAACTCTTGGACTTAAGCTATTCTCTTGCCTCAGCCTCCTGAGTAGCTGGAATTACAGGCGCTCGCCACAACGCCTGGCTATTTTTTGTTGCATTTGCCATTACTGTTTTAGCTGACCGGGTATGGGTTCAAACCCGCCAACTGTGGTATATGGGACTGGTGCCCTACACACTGAGCCACAGGCGCCACCCATTAAATTATTTCTTGATAGACATTTTCTCTTTCTTTCTTTTTTTTTTTTGTCGCCCTCATTTGAGTGCTTTGGCATCACAGCTTACAGCAACCTCAGATTCTTGAATTTAAGTGATTTTCTTGCCTCTGCCCTTGAAGTAGCTGGGACTGCAGGCACCCGCCACAACATTTGGCCATTTTTCTGCCATAGTTGTCATTGTTGTTTTAGCAGGCCTGGGCAAGGTTTGAACCCACCAGCCCCGGTGTTGTCGCCCTAACCGCTGAGTGACAGGCACTGAGCCTTGATAGACGTTTTCAACTGTTGACTTCTATGAAAGGTCTGTTGGTCTCTTGACTTCCTCCTTTGGAAGCAAATTTGCTCTTTTAGCTATGCCATAACCTTCAAATCTTTTTTTGAATTAGTATTGTGTATGTTAGGACATTGCAAACATTGTTTGTTCACTGCCAAACCAGGTAGTATACTGTAATTACATTCCCTGACTTGTACAGGTTTTTTTTACTCCTATAAGTAGTAGGTGCATGGTTATCTTAGTATATGTTTATTTCCATCTGCATCTAATTCTCCTGCAGGCTTTTTAAGTATTTAAAATTTTTTACTATAAAAGTAAAAATTTTTCATTTAAATCAAATGTAAATTACATGTCCATTTCCTCTACCTTGGACTATCTTATGTAGAGCTCTTTGTTTTCTTGGTTCTATCTGAAGTAGTGTTGTTGGAGTCTACACACAGTAATTATCCAGGGATTTCCTTTTACATCATGCTGGAGTTTTTCTTTAAACATGGACTTCTTTACTTAGAATGCTTTAATCTCTTCTTCTCTTTTTTAATGTGTGATTTTTTTGATTGAGAATTAATCACCCCTCCTGGCCTAGTATGGTGGTATACACCTGTAGTCCCATCTATTTGGGAGGCTGAGACAGGAGGATCACTTCAGCTCAGGAGTTTGAAGCTGTAGTGCACTATGGTTGTACTGTGAATAGTCATTATACTGCAGCCTGGGAACATAGTGAAGCCTTAGAAAGAACCATTTACCCCCTCAATAGTCTTCTTGACTTACTATTTTAAGGTGAGTTATCCTGTATTATTTGCTATATAACACCCAACTTGGTATCTTCTTGGCGCTTACCACAATATGTATTCATATTTTTATCTACTCCTTTACGTCTTTTTGTCCTTGCTCTTCATTTCTAGACTAAGTTCCGTGAGCTATCGACTGTTGTTTCATTCACTACTACATAGATATCCTGTGTTTGACACATAAAATGTTCAACAAATGTACCGTATATACTCGAGTATATACGGTAAATGAATGGCTAAATGATGACTTCTGTACTCATGAAGTTAAATGCCACAGATTACCTATTTTATTGCCTTTCATATGTTTAGCATGGAGTTGGCAAACTGTGGCCCATGAGCCAAATCTGACCCGCTTCTTGTTTTTATAACTTGGTCGTGCTAATTTGTTTACATATTGCCGGTGACTACTTTCAGGGTACAAGAGCAGAATTACATAATTGTGACAGACCATTTGACCTTCAAAACCTAAAATATTTACTTTTCTTTACAGAAAAATTTGCCAATTCTTTATCTTGTTTAATCAAACGTTTTATATTAGAACTCTTACTTGAACCATTAACCAAATAATGCATTTCTTTATACAGCTTCTCTTCTCATTTAACTTAGGTTCATTATATAATGGTACATATAATATATAAAAAGTCAGCATGTCACTCAGAGTCCAGTCAGGGAATTAAAGAGAAAATTTAATAAAGGGAAATAATTACACAGATCTTGAGTGTTTAAAGAGGAAACCTGGATGAAACCCAGAGATGATGGTGATGACTGTAGAAAGAAGTCAGTCCTCCCTAAAGCTGGGAAAACAAAGGAAAAGAGGGTTGTTAGAATCTAATAACTTAAAAGAAGACCCAAGAAAGGAAGGCCAAGTAAGCTATGTCTTTAAGGAAGATACACTGACCACTACTGCTGGTCTGAGAAGAGTACCATGAGACTAGTTCCTGGGATATAAACTTAGTAAACTGGAGAGTTGGAATCATTGCTGCTTCTGGGTGATGCTTTCAGATATAGCAGACTAACAAGTCCTCGGTCTCTTCTCCTGCATTCCAGTCTTCTTCTAGAGCCCTATAGACACTAGAGGAGGAAGTAGATTCCTTAACAGGAAGCCAGCGGGAAATAAAAACTATAACTTGCCAGGATCTCAGCCCCAGCATCACAAAGTATAGAACAGAAAGGCAGATTGGGAGATGATAGATAATACCAGAATAACTGGGAAAGTACCCCTCCCCAGTTGTATCTGTGAGAAATCTATTCTTAAGCTCAAATCAGTCATTAATTATTTTCTTTGGTGAAAGCAAAATAATAATTTCTTATAATGTTTGCATTTGTAAGTCTAGGCTTACAAAATAAGTATTGGTTCTAATACTAGTTTAGTATTTATTCATAATTAAAGATATTCTTTTTTCTACTTTATTTCAGTATCAGATATAGAAGGTGGTGATGGACTGCAGCTCAGAAAGGAACATACTCTTAAAATATTTGCTTATATCAATTCTTGGACACAGAGGTATGTATCTTAAGGTATTTGAAAGACTAATTTTGTGAGTCGTTTCTTAAATTGCCATTCTTTGACATCAAATTCACCTTTTAAGAAGTTGGATTGGAAACCTTTAGTCATTACATGACAGTTTGTTAATATTTATTAAATCTTCTAACCTCCTCCTTACTCGATCATGATTCTGTTTTTTAAACAATGAGCATAAAAATTGATTTTTTTTCTTTTTTCTTGTGTGTGTGTGAGAGAGAGAGAAAGAGAGAGAGTATTACACTTTTGCACGAGGCTAGAGTACCATGGTTTCAGCCTATCTCACAGCAACCTCAGCCTTCTGGGGTTAAGCAGTCCCGTCTCAAGTAGCTGGGACTATAGGTGCCAACCATAACACTGGTCAAATTTTTCTATTTTTAGTAGAGAACAGCGTCTTGCTCTTGCTCAGGCTGGTCTGGAACTCCTGAGCTCAAGTGACCCTCCAGCCTCAGCCTCCCAGAGTGCTAGGATTACAAGCATGAGCCACAGCACATGCCTTGATTTCTTCCTATTGTCTTTTCCTTCATTACAAGAGTGACTGAAATTCTGAAAATAATAGATTAAAGAATTTTTATGGCATATCTAGAGACTTGTAATAAACAATAATTAAAATAAATTATTATTGTGGTGGGGACACTTTGAAGACCTCTTGATATTTGTGTCTTTTCTATAATATGTTTATTAGACTGATTTCTAAGTAATAATGTATATTAAAAATATAGAGAATAAAACTTTATAGACACCATTGTTAATAAAGATTTGCAAATTCCTATTTCTCCATATGATTTTGGCTGGTCATGGCTAGTAATTTTTTTTTTTTTTTTAAACAAGAGTGCCATCTTGGGTAGTATGCAGTAGCATCTTAGCTTACAGCAACCTCAAACTCTGGCTTAAGCAATCCTTTTACCTTAGCCGCCCAAGTAGCTGTGATTATAGGTACCTACCACAATGCTCAGTTGTTTTTATTTATGTGTTGTTTTTTTGTTTGTTTGTTTGTTTTGAGACAGAGTCTCACTATGTTGCCCTTGGTAGAGTGTCAAGGCATCACAGCTAACAGCAACCTCAAACTCGTGGGCTTAAGCGATTCTCTTGCCTCAGCCTCCCAAGTAGCTGGGACTACAGTAGCTCTCCACAATGCCCAGCTGTTTTTTTGTTGTTGTCATTGTTGCTTAGCAGGCCTTGGCCAGGTTTGAACCCACCAGCCCCAGTGCAGTTGGGGAATTACAGAGAAATTAACCACTGAGCTACAGGTGCCTGCCCAACTGTTTTTAATAGAGAAGAGGTCTCACTCTTTCTTGCTCAGGCTGGTCTTGAACTCTTGAGGTAAGCAGTCCACAACTCAGCCTCCCAGAGTGCTAGGATCATAGGTGTGAGCTTTTGCACCCACCCTAATAATTATTTTTTCCTCCTTGAATAAATGAAATGAAAATAATAGATGTTTTTTTTTAAACTTTGTACCTGTTCAAAGCTCTTGGTTCTTCTAAACTTTTTATACATAAGAATGTTTGAGGCATTGAATGCAGTGAATAATGAACATGTTAAATGCAGTGTTACGTAAATGACTATTCTAAGGTACACATTCTAGCTGATCATGAAGAGTTTAGCAGAATAGTTTTAAGTATCATTTGCTTTGCAATAGTACATCCGTTTTTGTTTTAGTTTTTTTCCTTTTCTCTTGATAAAATTGATTCTTTTGTTCTGAAAGAATTTGTAGGTTTTATTGAAAACTTGCGTACCATCATTATTGGCATTTCTTTTCTAAATTACAGTCAGCTGAATTTTAAATTAAAGTTAGCAGTGGTTTTTTTTTTTATTATGTGTGAAATAGAAGAAAGAATATAATACTAATATGTTTATGATTTAAAATTAACATAAAGTGATTTGATGAGAAAACGTTGCATCTGAGTCATAAATTTGAATTTGTAACTACAGGTAGGTGGCAACATGTTATACTAGGAAAAAAGACACACTTCTTTTTTTTTTTTTTTTTTTGAGACAGAGTAGGTAGAATGCCATGATGTCATAAGTCACAGCAACCTCAAACTCTTGGGCTGAACTCTTGCCTCAGCCTCCCAAGTAGCTGGGACTACATTTGCCCGCCACAACACCCCGGTATTTTTTGTTGCAGTTGTCGTTGATGTTTTAGCTGGCCTGGGCCGTGTTCGAACCTGCCAGCCTTGGTGTATGTGGCTGGTGCCCTACCTGCCCACCTATGGGCGCTGCCCAAGACACACTTCTAATCTGTGGTGTGACACTGAAATCCAGAGAAATAAAATTGTTTTCCTAAAGTTTCATTACTAGTTATTGATAGAATTGGGGTTGGAGTTTTATTTTCCCATTCCTAGTCCACTTTTATTCTAGATGCTTATTCTTAATCCTAATTTTAAGAAATTTTGACCTGGAGTCAGTGGATGAGAATGAAATTATAAAGGGAATTTCAGTATGTACAGTTTTAGGCAATAATTCATAGGTTTCATGAGAATATTAAAGTGTTTGTCCCAAACTATGGGGAGCATCTGTTTTACATCATGCTGTTTAAGAGGGATATATATTCATGTCTATATTGGAGCCATATAGACATGAATTCCAGTCATCTTTTATCACCTGTGAAATTAATTTTACAGTTAACTTCTTTAAGCTCTCATTTTGTTCGTGAAAATAGAATATCTTCATGAACTTGTAAGGAAATAAAGTTCTTAGTACAGTATTTGATAAAAGAACTTAATAAATGCTTGTTTTAAAATTGTTAAAGTCTTTTTTTTTTTTTTTTTTTTTTTTTTTTTTGAAAGAGTTTAAATATTTTGCCCTTGGTATAT
>CAUYPK010063346.1:0-20332 GCA_963574355.1 Loris lydekkerianus
CCACTTTATAGGATGCAAGGGTCACAGTTTCTCCATGCTTGGTTAATTGCTGAAACATTTGAGACTGTCTTTTTACCTGGCTTTTCAAGGTGCTCAATTTTTGCTTGCGTAGTTCAGTACCTTTGGGTAATTCCTTGTCAAAATTAGCATGGAGAGTGCTAAAATGATGCTGAAGATTTGAAGCCTTGAAATGTGATATCATAGTATTGCATATTAAACACAGCGCTTTCCCATTCCGTTCAATAAAGAAAAAAGCATCTTCCCATTTTTCCAAAAATGTCCTGTGTTCATCTTCATATTTTCGTTTAGCTTTGCACTTTGCCATTTTGAGTGAGGGTAAAAATCCTGCAGTGATGGTGAGGGTGTGCTGCGTCCTCCACACTAAGAACTAACGGCAAGATGTGACACAACATGTGACACACGGGTCCCCCTGCTTGCTGGCCCGTGCAGTTGTTTCCGAGGGATGGGAGACGGGATGACGCAGCCTGGGGGCAGGACTATGTGCTCAGAGATCTCTCCTCAGAGGTCCCTCCTCAGAAGCAGCATAACAAAATCCAAACTTGGCAAAGAGGCACAGTATACAAAATAATGATAAGAGGCAAAGAGCCACATTCATTTTGGCCGGGAGCCGCATGCGGCTTGAGAGCCGCGTGTTCGCCACCCCTGATATAGCCTACCACAGAAAAACACCCCCCATAAACTGTGAGCCCATAACTTAACATTAGGAGCCATCTGAGGAAAACCAGAAAGGACAGCCAGCAGACCCAGCAAATGGCAAGTTTAAGCCTTCTAGAATTAGACACAATAGAATAATCTGAAAGAAGCTGTATGTATTTTAAAAATGAGTACAGTACACAATTATAATAGGACTTTACCTAACAAATGCAAACATTGTAACCTAATTCTTTGTACCTCAAATTGTTACTTTTATTAAAATACATGTACTGCTAAGGATGATTTTAAAAAACAATAAAAAAATCATACCTGACATAATAGGAAGGGAGGTGATGAATAGTAGAGTATGAGAGTAATGATGGAAATTGGTTTCAGTTAAGTTTAAAAAGAATCTTCCATGTGGGTGAGCGATCCCTGGCCCACAGCCTGTGCCCTCCTTTGCAATGAATTTTCCTGTTCATTCTGTTACTCAAGGCATTTTATTCAGCATAACCTGCCGAACTATGATAATTAATGATGATGAGAGAAAAAGAAATTCCTAAGGGTCTTGACTTCTAATAGGAGGAGATTGTATTTATGGAAAGCCCCACAGTGGACTGGAGACACCCCTGATTTTGATAACTAAAGGGTCTGTGACATGTATAGTTTCTTCCTGGCAGATTTCTTCAAGTGGATTATTTCATTGTTGAATGGTTACCAGATTTTAAAACCTGTCTGCAAAACTTAAGGGAGGAAAGACGCTTCACCTCAATCTTACTCTATGCTTCACTGGTATAAAGTCCAGAAAAAAAAAAAAAATCCTGAGTCAATGGAGCTTCAAATACATCATTATTGTTTAGCTTATCACCTTGGTGATGGGAAACTTGAGAGGGCCTGAGATGGTATCAGCATAAACAATGTTCACATTGAATAAATGTGTGTATGTAGACACACAGCTGGTTTCACCTCACTGAGTTGACATGCTAACATAGAAAAACTTGGTAGAGAATTTCCTGGAAGCAGCTGGCCTACATAACCTGAACACAGTGGTTGTTTTTTCTATCTTGTCTGGCAGATAGCAGGTAGCTGCAGAATACTGTGAGGTGCTGAGGTGCTGGGGCCACTCCTTGTGGTGGCCTTGACTATAGCCTGAACTCTGCTCTCCCTTTGCCCAACCCCGTAAATCTCCTTCAGAGTGTATGTGACTCATTTTCAGTACAGTTCACTAGAAGGCCTTCTCTGAGCATGTGCAGAGCCCAAGTCCAGAGCCCAAGCCCAGTCCAAGCCCACCAGTAGAGGCTGCTTGTATACCTGAAGCTTGGGGCCCTGTGAGACTCTGGGGGCAGGGCTGTGGACTCAGTCTAAAAGAAGCTTTAGTCTGATGGTCAACCATCCTGAGGTGATTGTTCCAAAGTCAGGCTCCCTGTTCCCTACCTAGGAACGTGGTTCACTATGTCTGGTGGACTCTTTCTGATGGATCGTGAGGCTCAGGGACTACTGAACCTTAGGATATTCTTCTATAACTACCTACTACAAGACAGGTTCTTCTACTACAGGAGCTTTGACTGCTGTTTGCTTGTTTTAAAAATTCATTTATTCCATTCAATAAATATTTATCAAAGCCTACTCTGTGCCAGATATTGAGTTAGGGGTAGAGTTATAACAGAGAACCAGTTTGATGTGGTTTTTGTCTTTATGAAATGGAGAGAAAACAAGTAAACAAATTAATGATTGTAATAAGAACTATGGAGGACATAATAGGATACTATAATAGAGTATAATAGATAGAGAAGCAGTGAGTATTTAAAATAAAAAGAGACACAAAGTCTTTTGCTCTGTGACTATCCTCAGCTTCCCTGTCATTGCTCTGGACAGGTAAGAGCAGTAAGCCAGGGAGTCAAGGTTTTGAAAATGGGTATTGAAAAATTAACATCACGAAGCTAATGATGACTGGTTAATGTTCCATACACTGCTTTCCAGTCTGCTTGTGGTGCCTCACAAAGGACAGGTTGATTTGAAAGGGTTAGAGAAGGGCTTTTTGGGGAGGAAGGCTTTAAGTTGGATTAAAAGGAACCAGATGGATGAGGAACATGCTGAGCAGTATGCAAAATTCGTGCAAAGCCACAGAGGCAGGAATGCCTTTAATGTGTTTCAAGATCAGAAATAAGGCCAGAGTGGCTGGTACCCAGCAAGCCAGGGGAAGAAAGATATGAGGACCATGGTGAGGATTGAGAGGGGGTGGGGAATTAGAAATTTAGTTGGAAATAGGAGTCTGGAGTTCAGAGGAGAGGCCAAATTCGGGAGTGAATTTGATAGCCATCAGTGTTTTGATGGAAAGCCACCGAAATGGGCAGTGTAACCTAGGGAGAGGCTGGAGAGAGAGACCA
This sequence comes from Loris lydekkerianus, assembly GCA_963574355.1. Classification (NCBI taxonomy): domain Eukaryota; kingdom Metazoa; phylum Chordata; class Mammalia; order Primates; family Lorisidae; genus Loris; species Loris lydekkerianus. Next base: position 3,042 of record CAUYPK010063346.1, read on the forward strand.
GAAGTGGGTTGAGAGCAGCCAAGGTGTGGCGGATGTGGGAGACTCGGAGGAAAACCAGGAGATTACAGGCCCCTGGAAGCCACAAGAGTAGCATGCTCAGAGAGAGACTGCTGGTTGATCATTGCTGCTGAAAATTCCAGAGCAGCGCTGTCCACTAGCTAGCTACTTGTGGCTATTGAGCACTTGAGAGGTGACTATGGCAACCTGAGATGTGAGTAAAAAATAAAATAAGCACTGGATTTGGAAGACAGTACAAAACGGGGAATGAAAAATATTTTATTAATACTCTTTAAGTAATAATGGCATGTTGAAATTATATTTGGGATTTATGGGGTTAAATAAAATATATTCCAAAAATTTCACCCGTTCCTCTTTACTTTTTTAAGGTATGGCTACCAGAAGATTTAAAATTACATGTGTGGCTTGCATTGTATTTCTATTTCAGAGTTTGACAACATGGAGATTATTAAGAAACTTGGTAAGATTAGTATGTCTGAGATTAAGTAATACCCAGCAAGTTGTTTATATACTAGTGAGACTGAACCATCTTCATGATAATACCGTTTTGCCTAAAATTAAAGAACAAAACTCACCACTAAAATTTTTTCCAGACTTTTTGATATGTGTGTAAATAATTTAATAATTTCACACAAATCGACAATATAATTTGTAAGTATTTAAATTAAACCTTATGCAATCAACCTTCTTATGTGGTTTAATAAATGTTTTTAACCTGAATCTTTCTTTCTTTGCTTTTTTTTTTTTTTTTAGTATTTTTTTTTTCTTTTTATTGAATTTTTCTCTCTGTCTTTTCTTTTTCATATATGTCCAGGAAACTTCATAGTGTTATGGTCGACTTGCCGCACAACCGTGTTCAAATCTGTCACCAACAGGTTCATTAAGAACCTGGCCTGCTCGGGGATTTGTGCCAGCCTGGTCTGTGTGCCCTTCGACATCATCCTTAGCACCAGTCCTCACTGCTGCTGGTGGATCTACACCATGCTCTTCTGTAAGGTTGTCAAGTTTTTACACAAGGTCTTCTGCTCTGTAACTATCCTCAGCTTCCCTGCCATTGCTCTGGACAGGTAAGAGCAGTGAGCCAGGGAGTCAAGGTTTTGAAAATGGGTATTGAAAAATTAACATCACGAAGCAAATGATGACTAGTCAATGTTCCATACACTGCTTTGCAGTCTGCTTGTGGTCAACAGACGGAGAATTGAATGTCCAGAACACATGCCTCACAAAGGACAGGTTGATATGACAGTAGCTGTTGAAAATAGAGCCACTGAAAAGACCCAGGGGTGCCAGTTACACTGTGAGAATGCTAGTAGACCTACTAGATCAGCGTGTCGCCCAGCTTGGTCGGAATTGCTGGTATTTAAATTGCAATTTGCAGTAGATTGTTCATTTCCTTGATAAATCTGCAATTAGGGCTTTTTGATGCAGGATGAAATATTTCTGGAAGAATAAGAGAATGATTAAGTGATTATTTAACAAATGATTAGATCGTCCAATTGGATCCGGCCAGGTAACACCAGAATTCCTATGGAAGATTTATTGCCAAGGCTTCCTATTATGGTCGTTGTTTTCTCTTTCCAGCCTCTTTAGAAAGATGTTCATTTGGAAATGAATCTTATATCTTAGTTACTGCCACCATACACAATTGGATCAAATGTATCTAAGTTAAGTGTAAGAATCTCAGGAATCAGCAGCTTCCTGCCTTTTCTCTTTGTTGCTAGCCCTTCATGAGTATAATGTAGTATTGTGTAAGCAAATAAGACCTGAAAAGTATTTTGTGTCCATGAGTACTTTTGATTCCAAGATTAACAGAGAGGAGAAGTTGCTGAAGGGAAAATGCTGGCTATTCTGGCTTCATACCCTATGTTAAATTTTAACTTCATTTTAGATGAATTTAAAATTGTAAAACTCTTTGTCCATTCAAAACATACTTAATATCTTAATGACCCATGCAGGTGGTGATTGCAGAACTGATCTGTGGAGTTACTTCAGCATTTCAGGCCTGGAACCCTGACTCAGCTGCCTGATGTTGTCTGTGTGGAGGGACAGGGCCACACAAAGCCCCAGCCTCCTGGGAAAAGCCATTGCCAGTTGACACCGTGTTTAATTGAGTGGACCCTGGAGTCAGAGGTCTGGGTTTGAGTCCTGCCTTCCCTGCTCTCTAGCTAGATGGCTTTGGGCAAAGTTGCTTAACTTTTGTGATCCTCATTTTCCTCAGTGGTAAGAAGAGTTAAGTGAATTACTCATGTCTTGTGTTTAGGTAGGCTGTACTAATACTTACCTGTCTTTCTTTAGGTTCCCCTTCTGACTGGTACATTCCTCTTGAGGTCTGTTGTCTGCAATCATTTTTACCACCAAATCCTGCTGGGATCAACTCCAGTTCTTTAGAAGGAACTAGAATCTCACTGTACACAGGCCTAGGCAAGGCAGGTGGCAAAGGCAGGTGTCACCAGGCCTGATTGAGATGGTGGCACATGGAGCGTGTGCCTGCATTTCATTCCTGGGGGCCAGGCACTCAACAATTGCAGCTAATAGTTATTTTGAAATTAGGTATCTAGACTCAGTGTGCAAGACTTTTGTTTTTAGAAGAGAAGTTAAAAAGTCCAGATTTCTATTGTTCTTAAGTGTTGGCAATTAATTTTCATTGAAAAAGTATTAGGGTGGGGCATGTGAATCTCTTTGATAAGATAGGCGTGCTCCATGAGATACCTATTCCCCAGGCCTCCTTTACGGTGACTGTGTAGCTCTTTGGCTGTTCAAGAAGAAAAACCTTTGCATATCTGGAAAGGATTGGATTGAACTGAATATTGCACAGGATTGGAACATAAGAGTGAAAAGTCAGTCTTTTCTCAAGTTTACGCCCCAGTGAGAGCGCTGATGCGTTTTGTGTTGGAACATTATGTGTTCATGGCAGGTGTCCTTCTGCCTGCCCCATTGTGGTGCCTGCTCTGGTAAAATCTTACATTCTTTAGTTTTATATGCGAGGCTCTTCTTTCCTAAAATAATTTTAAAAGCAATTTTGAGATATAATATGCATATCATAAAATCCACCCATTTAAAGTGTACCGGCCATACTCGGCCCCCGTAGCACAGTGGTTATGGCGCTGGCCACGTGTACCCAGGTTGGTGGGTTCAAACCTGGCATGGGCCAGCTAAACAACAATGACAACTGCAACAAAAAAAAATAGCTGGGCTTTGCGGCAGGTGCCTGTAGTCCCAGGTACTTGAGAAGCTAAGGCAAGAGAATCACTTGAGCCCAAGAGTTTGAGGTTGCTGTGAGCTGTGACGTCATAGCACTCTACCAAGGGCAACATAGTGAGACTCTGTTGCGTGACCTGAGACGCGAACGAGCAGAAGCTTTGCTGTAGGTGTAAATTTGCTCCTGTAATTATTAAGTCAAGAAACAGACTATACACTCTGATACGGCAGATAGCAAAGTTTTTTATTCCAAGTTCAGGTTTTATACATTTTCAGTCATGTACACACTTAATCCCTTAATGATTAGTTTCCTCATTATCTTACTTTCTTTTTTACATATCAATACAATCACTTTTGTAGTAGACTCTGTCTCAAAAATAAAATAAAATAAAGTGTACAGGCCAATGAATTTTAGTGTACTCAGGGAGTTGTACAACTGTTACTGCAGTCTAATTAGCACATTGCCAGCACCCTACACAGAAACCTTGTGCTCATTTACAGTCACTCTCCGTTCCCATCTCAGTCCTAGGCAATCACTAATCTGCTATGTTTCCCTTTTTTGGATATTTACTACATGTCCAAGTAGAATCATACCATATATGTTCTTTTGCATCCGGCTTCTTTCACATAGTGTGTTCTCAAGGCTCACCTCTGTTGTGGCGTGGATCCGTACTTCATTTTTGTGTCTGAATAACATTCCATTGTAGGGGTACACCATATTGGGTCTCTTCCTTTACTAATTGATGGACTTTGGGGGTTGTTTCTACTTTTTGGCTGTTGGGAATGATGCTGCTACAAATCCTGAAAGTTTTATCAGAGTCGGATTCAACAAGAGGGGAAACACACTATTCTGAGCAATTTGCTATTACACTGGGAAGCAATGCAATGATCCCTGTGGGTTATTTGGGGGCCTTTGGTCATAGACGATGGAATATACAAGCAATAAGAAATTCTCATTTTTGTTCCAGCAGAAAAACTATTGTAATTTTATCATCACTTAAAAAAAAAAAAGTGAAATAAGTCCTTTTACTAGAAAAACAAGGGTGGTAAATTCATGTTTTATTACTTGAAGATGCAAATTACTTGCAGGCGTCAGTGTAGTGAACATGAAGAAGGGAGGAAAATGTTCTTTTTCCTCACTTCGTTCACAGCTATTTGTTTCAGGGCACCAAGTTAGCAAGTTAACTGGGACCCTGCCACCTACACTTCCTGCATCATTTTCTAGAGATGTACATACTAGAGATGTACATACTTTGTGCTTATGTTGCAATGGGATTGGAAATTAACGAGAGCTTGAGTTTGTTACATGTCAATGTTACAAATGGTGATCAGGGCCAGTGGACTCGTAGGCACGTATTCATGGGTGGGGTGGGGTCATCATGTATTTATAGAATTGGGATTACAAAAGTTTGTTTATTTTGAGAGCATATATCTCTTATGTACTTCTTTCTCTTTTTTCCCCCCTCTAAGAAAGAAATCTCGAACATGTTTCATCATGCTCCATCCTCCCTGACCATCTATGGTCACTGTTACATTTGCATCTCATCTCCATCAGCTGGACCATCCTCCCTCAGCTTGTCCTCTTGCCAGCCTCCACCACAGTGCTTCCTTCTCTTTGATACTTTGCCAGGTAGCTCTAAGTGCTACCAGTCCTGTACTTCCCTTGTGCCTGCCTGCAGTAGAGCTGTCCTGTCCTTGTTTATAATTGTTAGTGTGCATGTCCTTCTCCCCCGTGGTGTTTAGAGTCATTCCTGTGTGTCTTTTCATCTTTGCAATCTGCCTGCACAGGACCTGGTACATACATCGTGCTCAGAAATACTTGTTATGGGAAGGCTTGCCTGCTTACCTGGTCCCATGAGTGAATGAATGTCACTAAGTTTGTAACATACAGCCAGCATCTGCTGACTGTAGACACTTGGCTTAGCTGAATGAGACCTTTTATGAGGGATCGTGGTTCTATTGAAAAATTATGTAGTTCCTCCAAATTAGTGATGATATTGAAACAAAGTACCTTTGGGATTCTCTGTAGATGGCTACAGAATGTCAATTTAAAGCTTGGAATAAAAAAAAAAAATTCTCATCTAAGGGCCATGTGCGGTGGCTCACGCCTGTAATCCTAGCACTCTGGGAGGCTGAAGTTGATGGGTTATTGAGCTCAGGAGTTGAAGACCAGCCTGAGCAAGAGCAGACCCCATCTCTAAAAATAGCTGGGTATTGTGGCAGGTGCCTGTAATCCCAGCTACTTGGGAGGCTGAGGCAAGAGGATTGCTTGAGCCCAAAAGTTTGAGGTTGCTGTAAGCTATGATCCCATGGCACTCTACTGAGGGTGACAAAGTGAGACTCTGTCACCAAAGGGGGGGGAAAAAAAAATCCTCATCTGATTTTGACACAAATCTAATTGTGCAGGCATTTTAGGTCTTCCAATGGCTCTTTGGGTTACTGAGTGATTAGCATGGGGACAATGACTGTGAGCAGGCATAACTTCCGTCAGCGGAACTGATTTTGTGGAAGGACCTTCTCAGAGTCCATCCTTCCTGCTGGGCTCTTCTTCCTTGGGCATTTTAAATGCTCATGACACCAGTGCACAGACTGTGGCATGAGTCTGCTCTGCTTCTGTGTACAGTAGACAAACTGCTTGCTGTTGGTGGCTTTGAAAATTGCCTACAGCTTCACTAGCTCATGTAAAAGTTTTGCAAGTTACTCTTTATCCTTGAATTGAAAAGCAGATTTATTTACAGCAGATGAAAACATCTTTTATATTTAGAGCATTCTTTAAGGTTTAATACCAAAGGCAATAAATATGAAGCTGGATACAAATTGAAATTATTTGTTTTCCTGATGGAGAAAGAGGCTTGGAAATCTCATGGAGTCAGGGCTTTTCTCTGTTCCTTTGGAAAGGTTGTGGGTTTTTTTTGTTTAGTTTCATTATATTTCAAAGTCCTCAGAACTTGAGATCCAGCTTCCAGAACCCTCCTGTGGTTCCCTGTGTCTCAGGCCAATTAAAAGAATTTGATTCTTTTTCCCCTCTCACCTAATTTCATTAATATAGATCCCCCTAATTTAAAAAGTATCTTCTGTGAAATTAATTCTGTCTGTGCACCTGGCAGGTACTACTCAGTCCTCTATCCACTGGAGAGAAAAATATCTGATGCCAAGTCCCGTGAGCTGGTGATGTACATCTGGGCCCATGCAGTGGTGGCCAGCGTCCCTGTGTTCGCAGTGACCAACGTGGCCGACATCTATGCCATGTCCACGTGCACGGAAGTCTGGAGCAACTCCTTGGGCCACCTGGTGTACGTTCTGGTCTATAACATCACCACAGTCATTGTGCCTGTGGCTGTGGTGTTCTTTTTCTTGATACTGATCCGACGGGCTCTCAGTGCCAGCCAGAAGAAGAAGGTCATCATAGCGGCGCTCCGGACCCCACAGAACACCATCTCTATCCCTTACGCCTCCCAGCGGGAGGCTGAGCTGCACGCCACCCTGCTGTCCATGGTGATGGTCTTCATCTTATGCAGCGTGCCCTATGCCACCCTGGTCGTCTATCAGACTGTGCTCAATGTCCCTGACACTTCTGTCTTCTTGCTGCTCACTGCCATTTGGCTTCCCAAAGTCTCTCTGCTAGCAAACCCTGTTCTCTTTCTTACTGTGAACAAATCTGTCCGCAAGTGCTTGATAGGGACCTTGGTGCAACTGCACCACCGGTACAGCCGCCGTAATGTAGTCAGCACGGGGAGCGGGATGGCTGATGCCAGCCTGGAGCCCAGCGTGCGCTCAGGCAGCCAGCTCCTGGAGATGTTCCACATAGGGCAGCAGCAGATCTTTAAGCCCACCGAGGATGAGGAGGAGAGTGAGGTCAAGTACGGTGGCTCAGCTGACTTCCAAGCCAAGGAGATATTCACCACCTGCCTGGAGGGAGAGCAGGGGCCGCAGCTTGCACCCTCTGTACCACCCCCGGGCACTGTGGACTCTGTATCCCAGGTGGCGCCAGCAGCCTCTGTGGAGCTGGAGACATTCCCTGACAAGTATTCCCTGCAGTTTGGCTTTGGGCCTTTTGAGTTGCCTCCTCAGTGGCTCTCAGAGACCCGAAACAGCAAGAAGCGGCTGCTCCCCCCCTTGGGTAACACCCCAGAAGAGCTGATCCAGACAAAGATGCCCAAGGTAGGCAAGGTGGAGCGGAAGATGAGTAGAAACAATAAAGTGAGCATTTTTCCAAAGGTGGATTCCTAGCAAGGATGTAAATTCCTGTAGGCAACAGGGAGCGTCCATGTGCCTGCCCTTCCTTTCCTCTGACCGTATGATTGTGTGATCTCATTGCAACTCAGTATGGGTTGATTCCTTCTGTATGGGCCAAATGCTTTTGAATGATATAGAAGTCTACATAAAATCAAATGTCCTCTTTATTGAGGGAGTATATTTGTCTGTCTCTGTGATCTATGTCCTTAGTAAAGTCCATGTGATTGTCTGTGGGGATGAAAGGCAGGCAGCTGAGGAGGGGTCTGGAGGCGGGTACTCCATGTGCACTGTCTGGGGACTCCCCCTTCCCTGAGCTCAGCAGAGCACACACAGAGATGAGTGTCATGAGCTCTAAGGGAATTCCAAGATAATTACCAAGCAGAGGGCCACAGAGAAAATGCCTATTCAATTAACTTTAACATGACAAACAGAGAGATGGAGACTTGGCATCTGACACCATTTCCTTAGAAGCCCCCATCCCATGACTCATGGCTTTGTCCAATATCCTCCATCCCCTCCTTTGGAACAGAGGCAAAGGACGACAGTTCCACCCCTATTTGATAGACATGACTGCAGATGTGCCCAGCGGGTAAGGGAGATAATTTGTCTTCAATTATCCTGATACTCTCTTGGCATTGCCAAGGCCTCATTGACCTGCACCCTCCAGTCATGGTCAATGTTAGCTGGAAACTCTTCAATATGTGTTTCCTCTTAAATTGTGTTTCTGTTTTTTTCAACAAACAAGAGAGAAGCTTAGAGGTGGAGATGTTAAACTGAGGGATGCTCACGGCACTGTAGTCTTTTCTCTTCCCCATGATCTCACATGAAAGGTGCTATGTAACTATCTGTATGAATGAAAGTATATCAAAAAATCATCTTATGCAAACTTTTGGAATTAAAGGGTAATTTAAAAATGCAGAGTTAGGGTAAGCTTGGGCCTTTTGGAAATGCCAAGCTAAAAGTCCTTGGTTAGGAAAGGTGATTCTGCCCAAAAGACTGGCAAGAGTCTAACAAAGAGGGTTCCATTCTGATGAGGACTCCAAAACTTAGGCATGGCCGGTCTCATTTTCAGTCTGTTTGTACAACTGTGTTTCTCCCTTCGTTTTGGACACAGAGGAGGAAAAGGACAGGGAGAACTAATTAATCACTGAAAAGTGCCAAGGTAATACCTAACCCAGGTGAGTTTTCCCAGTAAAGTTTCAGTCGGGAGCCAGGGTGAGTAGAAGAGGGAGGGCATTCTCCTCAACTGATCAGTGTCTCAAGCAATTCTGGCCCCCTCTGGGCTAGATTTCACCAGGCTGAATTTGAACCACAGCTGACAGTTCACTTGTAGAGCAAACCAAGGGCCAGCTTTACTTCACTGCCTAGCTGTCTTTTCCATGCTAATGGCACTTTGGGGAGCCAGTCTGGTGCCTTAAGCAAGCTTGAAGGGCAGGGGGTGTCCTCACTGACAAACTTTCACATCCCAAATGCAGTGGTCCTGACACATCTCTTCCTTTAACCACACTGGCCCCTTGTCTTCAGTGGGAGCTCAGATGTGTGTAGGGAGTTTCCTTTTCCTTTCTTCTCTTGGGCGTGGTGTCTTGTGATTCACGAATGTCAACCCAAAGACCCTACCCCTGGAGAGGGTGCCTTCCTCTTTGTCTTTGCCTCCTTGCTGGCCAGTCCTTTGCTCACAGTGGAAAAAGGGCCCTGCCACGCCCTCCTGTGGCCCCCTGCCCCCTGGCCCCTGTGGCATGCCATCTGTAGCTCTTTGCCCTGCTAGTTAACGTTGTGTCCCTCCAAGCTTATCTTTCAAACCTTCACAACTGTTACAACCTTTATCAAGGGAAAAAACTAAGCTTCAGAAAATTGTGTCCACTTTAGAAGAACCTGTCAAATGTAGCCACTGTGGTGTTGTCCTGATAATATACTGTGTATGTACAACTTAATAAATTCTGACCAGGCAGAATTTTGTTGGGTATATTTCTTACATATATTTGAAACAGATGGTTGACTTCTAACAGGTCATTGCCAAGTGTATTTCTATACTCTTTGAAGAATAACATTTTAATAAAAAATTGCAAAGTAGTTTCTCAACTCAAAATTGTGTGAGCTACATTTTTTTCCCCTTCTCCCTCTCAAGTGGTATGCTGTCTGAACCTCTTTCTTCTTACATGGCCTCAAATGAAACATATTCATTTTTCTTCCATAAATGAAAAGGCAGCATAGCAGTAGCATTTTCTTGTGTTATTGCAATGAAAAGAAAATAAATTCCCAAACGGGAAATGGAACATTGAATAAATGCCACAAAGATGGGTTCCAAATGAACTGGTGGATGGACTGCCCGGACCATAAGGGAAGAGTGGAGTGTGACTGTCACCTGCCCTCTTGTGGGAGGGTCAATAGCACTGCCATTAGGGCCCTGAGCTTCGTGGTCAGATGGTCCATGTTCAAATCCGGGCCCTGCCAGTGACTATCTTGGGCAGGTGAGGTAACCTCTACATACCTCAGTTTTCTCTCTGTAAAATGTGGAGATAATGATTGTGTCAGGAGCTTCTGTGGTACCAACTCACATTCCTTACGACTGATGGCAGCCCTGTCTGTGGTGGGCCGTTGCTGGCTGCGTCCACTCACTTCCTGGCAGCAGTCAAGGCCTAGCTTCTTTGCTTTCTGTCCTGGGAGAGCTTCCTATCTCTGAGGGTTACCCTTGACCTGTGGGTCATGGGAACTGGTGGATAAAGACCCTGCTTCCTGTCTTTCTGCTGGACAGTCGTGGAATCCTCTGTCCAGTGCTCAGGGGGCCAAGCAGAGTTAAGTCCCAGAGGCCCACCATGGTGCTTAAATTATGCATCCTTCTGTTGGCTCTGCCTTCTCCTTCATTTTCTCCAGCCCTCGTTCGTACCCTCAAGGGTCATCTCCCAAATACACTACCTGCACCGAGCCCTTGTCTCAAGCTCTGTTTTCAGAGGAATCCAAGTGAGACAATGACAGGCCTCATGGGGCACTTGGCAGGGTTAAATGAGATGATCTGTTTAATACAATGTCTGTCACAGAGCACAGCTGTATCAAAGTTAGTGCTACATGCTATAAAAATTTGATCAGGGAGCTTATTTGGAGTGATTTATTTATTTATTTATTTATTTTTTATTAAGTCATAAACACATAGATCAGGAATGTTCTTAGAAAACTGGTCTTTCTCCAGTCATTGTGACAGTAATTAATATTCATGATGATGATACTTTGGGGTAGCACATAATACCAAAGGGACTCTGATTCCTTGAAGAAAAAAACAACTGTGTAAGCCAGAGTATTTCTTAACTAGACAAGTCTCAAGTTTTTTTTTTTTTTTTTGCAGTTTTGGCTGGGACTGGGCTTGAACCTGCCACCCCCAGTATATGGGGCTGACTCCCTACCCCTTGAGCCATAGGCACCACCCTTTTACTTTCTTTTTTTTTAGGGGGGACAGAGTCTCACTATGTTGCCCTCAGTGGAGTGCTGTGGCGTTACAGCTCACAGCAACCTCAAACACATGGGTTTAATTGATTCTCTTGCCTCAGCCTCCGAGTAGCTGGGACTACAGGTGCCTGCCACAATGCCTGGCTATTTTTTTGAAATTCTCAAAGTTTTTTTTTTTTTTAAAGAGAGATATTGTTAAAAGAATGTTCAACTTTGTTGTAAACCTGTAAGCCATATCTAAATTTAAATGCACATAAGTTACTATGTCAATGGAGTAATAGAGAAGATTATATGGAGCATCTAAGGGCAGACATACAAATCCAAAGTGGCCCCATCCATAGAGAAGGAACTGTGAGTCAATTGCTTGGCAAACTAAATGAGCTTCTGGAGTTCAACCACAGGTCTGATTCATCTGGGGAGAAAAGCCAGCATTCCCTTCTGGCTCTTGGCAGACCTGCACCTGGGGTGAGATGGTTCTGTAAGCACACAGCTGCCACCACCCATCAGATCTGAGATAATCAGGGAACAAAAGCTTATTTTAGGCCGAATTGTGCAGGAAGAGAAAGGTTAATGCTTTCATGGTGCAGTCTACCTAGGTCTCAACACACAATGTAAACAACACCGTATTAACAAAGTGGTTAACTTCCCTGAAAGAGTTGTAAAAATTTCGCAGGTTTGTGTAACAACTAATGTTCAGTATTGGAGTTCTACAGCAAAAGAAAAATGAATCATGGTAACTGACCTCAAATGTGTGAATAAAACAGGAATAGAAAATCAATAGCAATGCCAAGGGCAGCATAAAAAGACTCTTTGTGGGAAGCTTTTAAAATAAATTGAAATGATCTTAGAGTCTCCATGTGTGCACTTTCAGAAGATAAAATATCTCTCCTTCTCTTAGCCTCAGGTTCAACCAGTGTTTTCCCCCATTTGTATCGAGGGGATACGTTAAACAGCAGAATAAAGGCTTAGAAGCCTTTATAGAAATAAAACTATTAACTCCAGCATTGTTTTATGAGACCCTCCACTGCCGTTCATGTTCTGGGGACACAGGAGCCTCTTATTGCCAAATGAAAATGAACGAATGATACATAAATGAGTAAATAAGAAATATAGCCCCTGCGGCAGGGGCAGAATCCTGTTGTGTATGAGCCAATGAAAGAGTTGCTGCCAGTGAGTGTTTTTCTGGTTCTTATTGATTTCCTTGGAATGACTTCTGTAGGGTAAAGGCATCAGACGTAAGGTCTTTGATCCATCTCCTTCTTCAAACACCCGATACTCTTGTTAACTCACTAGAGCAGGCGTCCTCAAACTTTTTAAACAGGGGGCCAAATTCACTGTCCCTCAGACTGTTGGAGGGCTGGACTATAGTTAAAAAACAAACTATGAACAAGTTCCTATGCACACTGCACATATCTTATTTTGAAGTAAAAAACAAAATGGGAACAAATATAATCATACCACCTCATGTGGCCTATGGGCCATAGTTTGAGGACCCCTGCACTAGAGGGAACGTAGATTGCATCCTTGGAAGGGAAGTTCCATACTGAGAAACAGGCCTCTAAGTAGGTATGTTGAGTGTGAAGGATAATTTTTTTCACCCGTATTAATCAGAATTTAGTGGTTAGATCTTTCTCCCCCGCTCCCCGCCCCCCCCCCCCCGTCTCTTTCTATATGCTTGTTCATTGCAGTCTATATGGAAAATGTAACATACACAAAGGAAGTACTGGAGTGAACATGTGGTGTATGTTCTAAGGCAACAGGTGAGAACATGACATGTGCAGGATAACGCTTTTTAGATAGTGACCATGTTCCTCGGGCGTCTAATTTCTCTTCTCCTCTTTGCTCTTTGTACTCACATATGTTGCCTCAGCAGAGGGGAGAAGGCATTCACTGCCTCAAGAGAAAGCAAATGGCCTTTGAATCTCTTCTTAGCTTGTGTGTATCAAAAGCTGGGTCTTAGGAGAACAGAGGGGACTCCCTGGGGTAAGGCAAGTGAATTTTTGGTAATGATTGTCAAGAATTGGAGGATGCTCCAGGCATCTGTTTGGTAAAGGCCAAGAACACTACTAAAATACTCTAAAATGCACAGGACAGCTCCACACAAGGAATTATCTGGTCCATAATATTGATAGTGCTAAGGCTGAGACACTCAGGATTAACCAAGGCTTTGAGGTGGTTTGAGGTGGGTAGGGCTATTTTTCCAAGGAGGAAAAGCTCCCCTCGGGTTGAGGATAATGAAGGGAAGAGAAGCCAGAGGTAAGTTGGCGTGAGCCTAGACAACAGTGCCTTCTAGTTAAAGCAGCCCAAAGTTTGCCTCATAGGCAAAGTCTTAAGGATACAGCAAACAAAGAAAGATTTGTGCTGCCCAGAACATGGATATCCAGGGGATAAGGGTTTGGTAGTAAATCCAGGTAGACAGCAGCTCACAGAGAAACTGAAAGGTGCTTACCTGAGTGTCACGAAAGGAAGAGAAAGTTCAGGCCTAAAGGTGGACAAGAGGGTTGGATGGCTCAGTGTCCACCTGCTTGGATTCCTGGATCAAATGGGATAAGAGAATAGGCAATGACTTTGAAGACAGACATCTTTTCTCCCTTTATCCCTACATCATTATATAATGTGAGGGGGAGTGAAGCTTGAATATCTAACATTATTTCTGTTATCCCAGGGTCTCAAAATAAGAATTAAGCTACAGTTGAGCCTGAGTTAGAGGTTTCTGTGAGCTGTGAGGCCACAGCACTCTTCTCGTGGTGCTGGAGTGATCCTCTGTCAGAAAAAGAAAAAAAAAGAAAAAAAGAAAGAAAGAAAGAAAATTAAGCTACAGAAAAAAAAAATAAGGCAAATTATATTTTTCTGCTAAGTTTATAAACTGAAGCAATTGATTGGTTTATATTCAAATCTTGAAAGGTGAATTGGACTGTAGGCCGCCCCCCACCTTTTTTTTGTAGAGACAGAGCCTCAAGCTGTCACCCTGTGTAGAGTGCTGTAATGTCATAGCTCACAGCAACCTCCAACTCCTGGGCTTTAGTGATTCTCTTGCCTCAGCCTCCCAAGTAGCTGGGACTACAGGGGCCTGCCACAATACCCAGCCCTTTTTAGGTTGTAGTTGTCATTGCTGTTTGGCAGGACTGGGCTGGATGCAAACCAGCCAGCTCTGGTGTATGTGGCCCGTGCCTTAGCTGCTGAGCTACAGACGCCTAGCCTAGGGCCCCTTTTAACTCTGGAATTTTATGATTCTATTCCCTATTTTTATTGCACATGAATACATGCTGTAAAACGTCTTTTATAGTTTGTTTTGGCTTTCCCCTACGGAAATTCTCATTGCCCTCCTGGACTTTATCCTTTGATAGTCTTCATGGAGGGAATTTGCTGCAGGCAGTTTGGTATGATGCCATTGTCAGGTCCATAGAGAATCAAACTATGGGCCTTCTGTCTCTAGGTTGTTTCTCTCAGAGAAAATTTAATATAAATGCATGATTATTTAAAAGGCAAATGAGAAGAGGCATACTTCTCTTCCTAAATCCAGCCCTTGAAAGATAGTACTAGGATTCTATTCAGTTTTAAATATAGGTGAAATCATGGCTACAGTTCTAGAAAAAAAGATGATTGAAACTGCATTGAAAAGGAAAATATACCTAAAAATTTGATCAAGTGTTTCATTGGTTTACTGAGAATTGATTTAGGGGCAAGAAAGGTTAATGCGTTTGGTCACTGAGTAGACTATTCTGAACATCTGAGAGTACAGTGTCATAGCAGGGCAGATGCTGCTACCTACCTGCTAAATGTCTGTTTTTTTTGTTTCTTCCTCACCCCGTGCTTAGCTCCAGGGGTGGATCCTGACTACAGTGAGCTAATTAGTGCATGGTATTTCCCTGGTCCGGGGTGGGTGTGTACTCTGAGTTGACTGATCAGATTGAAGGAAGAATTTATATTCTATGAATGGTTTCTCAGTTCACTTTTCCTACTGGATATGAACAAAGGAGCATGTAGAACACAATGATTATAAAACAAGATGCTCCCGTAGGACTTTTTTGATGTCTTGGGATTGTGACTATAGTCCCAAAGCTGGGCTCACATTTATATGATTAACTAAGAAGCAGCAGATAGTCCCGCCGCCTCATTTGGCTTCTCGGACGCTGGGAAAGTGGTTTGGCAACGTGGGGATGTGGTTTCCAAACAGAGGGTGCGGCCGGGCTGAGAACTCGGTGGCCAGCCGTGAGGGGTGCGCCCGCGCCAGGGAGGACTAGCGGCGAGTGCCTGGGATTCCCGCTCGGCAACGTCAGGGAACAGGGCAGGCCCTCCTTCAGGGGAAGGCCGGCAGGGAGGACCCCCGACCCCGCGGGCTCAAGGGCGCGGTTGGAGCTGAATGCTGGCCAGGAGCAGGTGCTCGGTGCGGGCCCTGGTGTGAGACCTGTCCACCCGGCGGCGGGCAGGGAAAGCTCATTTATAAAGTTGGCGACGGACGTGCCTGAAAACGCGGGCGGTGGGCCTGAGGCCAGACCACGAGCTCTGGAGCCAGAAAGACCCCGATACTGCACTACTGTCGCGTGTGTTGCTGGGGACTTGGTCCTGACCTCACCGAATCCTGGAGTGATGGTACATGAAAGGTTTTCTAAGCTGAGCCTTCTTAGTGCTCTGCACTCTCCTGAGAGCTACAGAAAATGAACACATCTCAGGCATCAGTATCATTTAGGGATGCGACTGTGGAATTTACCTGGGAGGAGGGGCAGCAGATGGGCCCTGTTCAGAGGAACTTATACAGAGATGTGATGCTGGACAACTATAGCCACCTTGCCTCAGTGGAGTCTCACTATGTCACCCTCGGTAGAGTGCTGTGGCATCACAGCTGGCAGCAACTTCAAACTCTTGGGCTTAAGTGATTCTCTTGCCTCAGCCTCCCCAGTAGCTGGGACCACAGGAGCTCACCACAACGCCCGGCTATTTTTTTTATTGCAATTGTTATTGTTGTTTAGCTGGCCCAGGCTAGGCTCGAACCCACCAGCCTCGGTGTATGTGGCTGGCACCCTACTCAATGAGCTACGGGCGCTGAGCCTGTGTTTTTAATTTGTTCCCATACATGTTTGTAGTTTATAGGTATAAGATTTATTTTTGTATGTTGCTCTTTTATACTGAGATCTTGCTGTACTTTCCTGAACTCTCTTAGTAGTTCCAGGAGGATTTTTGTAAATCTCTTAGAATTTTTATATAGGCCAACATGATATCTATGAGAAATGTCAGCTTAATATCTTCCTTTCTGATATATATACCTTTTATTTTCTTTTAATGTGAAGTCATAGACTATTGACTTTCCCCTTTTCTAATATAAGCATTTAGGAGTGCTTTGGCTCCATCAAACAAATTATATATTAGATCACTAGGACAAATCTTT
This sequence comes from Loris lydekkerianus, assembly GCA_963574355.1. Classification (NCBI taxonomy): domain Eukaryota; kingdom Metazoa; phylum Chordata; class Mammalia; order Primates; family Lorisidae; genus Loris; species Loris lydekkerianus. The sequence continues at coordinate 19,318 of CAUYPK010063346.1, forward strand.
TATATTTTCTAATGGTTCTCCCCTGAACCCTGATTTGTACAGTATGTGACAAGAAATGCAGTTATAACTCAACAATGGTTTACCTTATATCCACTGTTTGGTAGATACCTGTGCAGTTTTTAACTTAATTAATACCATATTTTTAATTTTTATAGGGTGATTTGAACAGTTTCCTAGTTCAAGAAAAGCTTCCTAGAAAATACTTGTGATAATTTGTTAAAGCTGGGTGAAGGATATATCAAGGTAGGAGCTCACTAACCTATTCTTTTTGCTTCTAAAATGAAAATTCTCAAACTCAAAGAAAAAGATTCACTGATACATGAGAAAAGCTTTAAGGAAAGTCTAGGAGTAAGTTAAATAAGGAAATATAAATATTCTATGCCAAGAAAAGAACAAATATGAGGAGCCCCAGTAGAAGAGAAAATAGTGAGCATAGGGTCCTAAAAAAGAATGAGTACATTTGGAACAGAGAGAGCAAGCAGGAACATGGTACAAGATGTGGAGGAGGACCGAGAAAATCTATATTATTGAGGTCATATTTTTAAGTTTTCAAACAATGAACATCCATTGAGGTTCGAAGTAAAACTATAATACAATCATCTGTCTTTAATAAATGTAATTTTTGACACTAAAACAATTTACAGATGTATTATATTTTACCCAAAAATGTGCTAGGAATGCCTGAACATTGCAAAATGACATATGCACAAGGGCTATTCCTTGCAGCATTATTTGTAATAGCAGGAGATTGTTAACAACCCAAATGTTCATCATTGACTAGTTGACTAAACTTGGGTTAAATCTATACACAGATGAAGACTATTCAGCCATAGCAGGGATGACAGATTATACACAGATAAGGGGTGATAGTCAGAATATATTATGTCAAAAAAAGAGGAAGCAGAAAGATGTGCATAGAAAGCTATCTTTTGAGTAAGAAAGGAAGAAAGACAGGAATATATGTAATTGTTTCTGTTTGCAAAAATGAAATGCCAGAATAAAAATCAAAAAGAAG